>NW_023591733.1:0-22046 GCF_014843425.1 Jatropha curcas | reverse complement strand
GCGAAAAAGACGCAAAGACGTGATTATCTAAGCTGTTTAGAAGTATGATTGGTTTTTGCTATATCTACCACGAAAGACCAGACGCAGCACATACCACTTTTAGTGTTTGTCTTTGTGCTAACGATTTCAACTCCGTCGTCCAAGAAGAAATCTATATAACATTGCTGTCGAAAAGAATACTAAGATATCTTTGTGGAACTTCCCTAATGCCTGGGTCTGCGATATTCTAAAGATGATACAATGTTGATCTTGTGGGTATCCACGTAGATTCTCTGATATTGCAGTACAGCAAGAATAGATAGACAAAAGGCACATCTCGGGAACTTGTCAACTTTCTGGGTAGCGCCTTGTCATCTATTGTTTAGCAAGGAATACAGACATCAGTTTACTTCGCTTTCTACGGCACGAAGCACGAGTATGTTGCTGCTCGGAGAGTTGTGTTTGCACCAGCGGTTCATGACTACAACAACAGTTGGCATCACTCATGGACCTACTAAACAATAACCAACAAGTATCCCTATCAGAATGTGATTAACCATAACGCGCTCATAATCTTACTGCAAGAATCCCAGATTCAAACATTCTTAGAACTAAGCAATATAGAATCTCAAACACATCCCCCAAACTTCAGTACGTGAACTCTACTGTACAAAAAGGTGGACATCATAATTGAGTCATTCCCCAGAAACAACAATTGGCAGATATCCTTTAACAAAACTTTGATATGAAAGTCAAATTCTGCAAATTAACAAGAGAACTTCGGTATGGTTAGGTTCTAGAACCTGCGTAACTCCTTTAGAACCTCCTGTAACGTACGATTTCTACGACTGCTTCCTACATTCGAGAATACGAAGATTTTGCTGCTGTCTAATTTTTTATCTGTGTGAAAACCTGATTTTTGTCTAAAACGCAACGTTGCCCTGACTATGAACTCTTTCTAAATCGTCATTAATAACAGAATCTTCCTTTAGCACTAAAACACAGTTATTCTCTCATTGTTCTTGTCGTTTCTATTATGTTCATTCATTTTTTTTGTCTTTAGTGGCTCTTGGAGGCTTTTAGGGTTTATGTCTTTATTTGTTTCAGCTTTCTTATTTATTTTGTTCCTTGTACTCTATTTCATCATTTTAGAATTCCATTTAAAAACTGTTCTTCTCCTTCGCCCACTTAATGTCTCCTATTTTGTGTCTTAACTGCTTAACTTTCTCTTTATCTTCTCTTTGAAACTGAAACAACTAAGTTGTTCTGTTTCAGTTCCGCAACCAATGCCGCCGACTCATCTAGTTCCAAACCATCCTCATCCGCTGATTCCCCCTTACCGAGCAAGAAGCTCACTTCTAACAGCAAGCCCTTTCACAAGAAGTCATGAACAGACAGGCATTGAAGCGCAGCAAAAAGCAGACAAAAAACCTACAGAAAAGAAAAATGACAACGGGTACCACATCACAGAAACAAGCAGGCCAAAAAAAACGCTCATGACCAAAGGTAAGCTCGGTTCTCTCAACTTACCCTCTTATGCGCTCTTATGTGATTGACTGGAAGTTTTTGGTGGTGAAATTCCGAAGTTTTTAACTTCTAAACGGAACCCTTTTTTGAGTTTCCAACGCTTCAGCATAAAGTTTTCTGTCCTTTCTTAAATGTGCTATGTTCATCGAGAAACCTAGTTAAGGGAGTTTTAATGGCTCCGCCTTGAAAGTCAACCGCACGGGACACCCGACGGAGAATCTCTGTGAAACTTCAAGGTGAAACCAGCGCCGGCACGGATAGAACCATCCGCTCTAAACTTCAGCGACGAGAGCAAGAAACTGGTTGTATAAGCCTATGTTCATTACTCATCATATCCAAGAGCGTATCTTCTGACATTATGTGAACCAGGTATAGATACTTCTGTCATTATGTGCGCCACATTGTTTGAGCCAGAGAAACCCCTCAACCTATGTCACATATTTTATGATCAAGCTCGGCAGAATTGAATCCAAGAAGCTACCTTTACGGGAATGATTCTTCACAGCCAGTTTTGAATTTTTGGATTTTATCTGAAAACCTTGATCGCCAGCATACCGTTTGGGAGTCTTTGTTTCTAAGCTCCTCTGGACAACTGGCGTCTTCAAAAAGCATCAAAGATGAGGAAGAAGAGAAGGAAAGAACGTACAATGGCAGAAAGAAAGGAGAATGCAAGAAAAAAAAAGAAGAAATTGAAAACAAAAGAAAGCTAAACCACAGTGAAAGAGAAAACGAAGACAGGAAAAAGGCAAAGGGACACTGAAGATGTAGTAACAAGAAGAGCCAGAAATCAGCAGAGGAAAGAAGAGACACAAGGGAGTTCAGCAGAAAATAGGCTGAAGAAGAAGGAAGAAGAAACACAAGAAGAGGGAATGTAGAAAGGAAGCTCTATAGAAAAAGAAGAAACAGAAAGGAGAGGCATGAAAGAGAAAGAGAATCATAAAAGAAACAGGCAAAGAAATACGAGAAAAAACCAGCACGCTAAGACTATGAGTAGAATTTAAAAAAATTATTAGATTAGAAAATACCATAAATGACGATTGATAATGCAAAATATTGATAATATCAAGATAACCTCCTCGGCGCATCGATCCCTCCACGAAGCGGACGGAGCGAACAACGAATGAACTTGCTGGCAGGCGGCGCGAAGAACGGGTAGTAGAGTACTAAGTTATAATGTAAGAAGAATGTATGTAGAGAATAGTATGTTAAGTGTGTACCATATCTGATATCAGATAAGAAATGATACGGGCTGAGGCCGGACGGAGTGGGGGGTGGGGGCGGCGCGTCGACGGCTGGGCGAGGCAGGAGGGCGCAGGAGGGCGCGCGGCGTGCGTCAGGGACACCCCCCCAAGCAAGGACGCTGACGACGGCGAACCCGAACCTCCACTACGCCCGCCCCCACCCTCCAAATGGTCGTGGCCCGCCTCCAAGGCTCGTCTGACGAAGATATGTGTGTATGAGGGCGAGCGCTAGTCAGATGGGTCCGTAGAAAGTGGGAAATCTGCTTAGAATAAAAGCAACGACAAATTGAATATCCGAGGAGAGATTGGGAAAGGCAGATTGGAGAGAGAGGTTGGGCGGTGAAAAGGAGGAGATTAATCCGCAGGCAAGAAAAATAAATGAGTTGCAGCGGTTGAAGTGCGAAAAGAAGAAGCTGGAGAGAATCAAAACAAAGGGAAGAAAGCTGAGAGGAAAAGTGGATGCTGAATGAAAAAATTGAAATCAAGTGATGAGGAAAAGACTACTAGAGGGCAAGGCAGAGCAAGAATCGAGTTATTTAATCAGCTCAACGTATAGGGATGCCTATCTAAAAAGAAAATAGAAGAGAATCTAATAGCAGAACATAACAAAAGAACTTGAATGAGGCGATTCAAACAGTGCATAGACTGTGATTGAACAAACATCTGCTCATCGAGGCTCTGGAAAAGATGAAAAGATGTAAATGCCAAGAAGTTAGCGACTCTAAAGGTGAAAGGAGACGCCTTAACGTTCCATTCCTCAGGAAGCAAAGAATGGTGAAGTATACTGCGGCAAGCACAGAACACAATGGAAGAAAGCCTCCACTCATCCATCTTCTAAAGGACAGAAAGCCCTTTGAAACTCGCTCTACGCTCGCTTTTTCGAGAAGTGTCTAAGAGACTTAGAACTGGTCCTGAGCCTAATCTAATTTGGGTTTTCTTAATATGGCAGTGTTGTGAAAAAAATTTATTTGGTGTGTTTTTTTTTTTAATCTTCGAGGATTATTTGTTGTTTTGGAAACTATTTATTTTTCTTAAATTTGTGCTGTGATCTTATCTAACCCCTTTTTATATGATGACAAAAAAGGGGAAACAGGTTTTTGGTGATATTTTGAAAAACTAATTGTACGTACTTGGCAACCAAAAGTTACTGATATACTAGTGGTTACTGTGTGCCGTAATATTTTCTAAGTGTATGTTTACAGATTATCATTTTCTAATATGGGTTCTATGTTGTTGAGCTACATGATAAGCTAATGTGATTTTAAACTTAAGATTTTCAAAATTCTAAATACTGTTTTGCAGGTTGAATGTGAAGTTTTTTGTTCTATTTTCTAAATATTGAGCTTTTTTATTTCTTTTGCTCTGATCATATATTGTTGTTATATAGAACTTAGAAACACTTTGTCAATATCTGCTAGTTCTAGATATAGTATATAACATGCTACTGTTATTGAATTAGGAATTTCTTGGCCTATTGTTTTGTTAGTTCTATAAATCATTTCTAAAAAGGCCTCCCTTAGTTCTAATGTTTCATAAAACATTTTATTGCATCTATTCAGCGGGGAGCAACTACATGTCTATAATTGCTTGCATATTAAAAAATTTGTCATATTTAGAAACTTATATGCACTAAAAATTCAGGGGGAAAAGCACATGTTTTTTGTGGCTTGCTTAAATTTATTGGTTTGTCAATCATACAAAAAGGGGGGAGATTGTTTGGCGGCCTTCAAGGGTCAAATCTTCGGATTTGATATTAATACAAAACAAATAAATGTTAAATTATGCTATTGTGCCTAATTTTATCTTTATGCATAATTGCTTTTGAAAAGAATATTCAACAAGGCAAATTCTAACTTAGATGAGAAGATTTTCGAAGAACACTAGGTAGTAAGTATTTAGGGAAACTTTGTAGGATAAAGAAAAAGTACCATATATGAGCAACAAAAAATCTTTTTACCTCATCCTCAAAAATATTTTTCGGAAAATAGTTTCTTCAAAAAATAATTTAGTTTCCCTGAAAAATATTCCTTCAAAGATCGAAAAGAAATTTATTTTCCTAAAACTAAAGAGATTTTCTTCTCTATGTTTTGTAATCAAAATGCATTTACTTTTTCGGGAAATATATTTGAAAAGATCTAAGGTATTTAAGTGTATTCTCTTACCCGTTAAAAAGTGAAGGAAAATCTTTCGTTTTGGTAAGTGCAATGCTTTCCGTAAATATTTATTTCTCTCCAAAATAAATGCTGTCGAAAATCTTTTCTAAAAGGGAAGTGAAAATTGGGGTTTTATTCTCTTACCAAAAAGAGGGATAAAACAATTTTTGGCAACAAAAGATTTTTAAACAATCTTCAAAAATTAGGAAAGGAGATATTCTGATTCTCTTTGCCAAAAGGTGAACACAGCTCTTTTATGTTTCCTATATAAAAGTGAAACAGTACCTGGCCTTAAACATTTGGTGAGTTAAGAGTTTTTTAGCGAGCACTCTCTCTTCATTGAACGAATCCTTTCTCTCAAACTTACTCCTAGCCGCCCACTTTCTTTTTCATCTCTATTCTTACGTTTTTCAATGAATTAAAGTGAAAAGAATTTTTTACGAATTTTCTTTATGAAAACATTCCTGTGTTCTACATCGTATCTTGCTAAATCATGATAAAATTGTTTTTCCCTGTGCTTATAATAAGCGGCGTTTCGTTCTAAATCTATTCTTAGAGATCTGTATTCATATAAGTAGACAAGGCTCTTTATTTGTGAACTTTAAGTGTAATAGCTTAGTTAGAAGCTATTGAATAAAGGTTAATCAAGGCGACCTTCTCCATGTGTGGGATAGGTCAAATGTCTGAATCGAGTTTATTCCTGTACTCTCCGCCAAAAAAACAGAAAGGGGTTAACGTTAACTAGAACCTTTGAAAATCATAGTGGGCAACATAAAGGGTAGATTAGGTTTTTATCTATTGCCTGCTTGTACTGTTAGGTTTGTTCTCATTACCGCTGTTTAAAAGAGTAGATTAGTGGAGGAGTCTCAAAGATGCGTTCTTGGGAGAATGGATTAGGGTCGAGTTTAGGATGCCGAACCAACCTAATAGAATCTCGGTGTTATAATCTCTTTATTCTGGAGGGTTTGGTTTTGATACCTCGGTCTCTTTTACACTCTTGTTATAATTTAGAAACTGCGCTGAATTGTTTAAATAATTCAGACTGTTTCTAAAACAGGCAATTAAGTTTCAATCTATCCTGAATATGTAGAACTCTGGTATTACTAATATAGGTTAGTGAATTATAACATGTTACCTTAAACTGTTGTTCTTTTCCAGATAATTCAACTGTTGGGTTTCTTTATATTGTTTTCTAAACTTTATAGGATGTTCTATATCTTGATAGCTACTCCATCGTAAGGTTTGCTCTAGATTTTCATTAAAGTCTGGTGAAGAGAGTTCTAAACTTAATAAACTAATCTTTCACTTTGCTTTATATATGGTTTTTGCCTAAAACTTTATGAGGAAGTTCTACAGTCAATAAACTTTCTCATAAAGAAGCTCTGATATTGGTACAAGTCAAGTGTGAATGAGTGTCTACATCAATAACTGGCACTTTGCACAGACTTTCTATATCCTGATAATTAAGAAACAATTGTGAGGAGAATTCTAATCCATATTCTACCTCCACAAGTTCTGTGTGTTTTTCCTGTGCAACTTAGAATTCTATGCGTCTTGTTTAGAATTTCTAAAGATTTATTCAGTTTTTTTTTATGAAGACCCAAGCTTCAACGACCCCCTCTTGGGCTTGTGCCAATATACATTCGGCGGACTCACAGTATAATTGCTATTCTAACTTTTTTTCGATGAATATCGGTTATCTTCGAATGAAAGGAAAAACTTAAAATAATGGTGAAACAGCATATATAGTTCGAGTGATGTTTAATGGTAAATTAATGTGATTACATAATCAATTTTGAAAAGATTAAAGGAAAATCAAAAATTGAAGTTAACAGAGGAAATGACTTCTTGGTAAACGCAGGCGATTTTATCGAAAAGGTCCTTAAAAACAGTAATTTCGTTATGACCTTTGCTTAAGTGGGTTTAGAATTATTTAAATACACTTGGTTGAGTACCTAATAGGGACTAAAGTAAATGATTTAAAAGATTAGAGTGCATAAGGATGAGAGGGAAAACAAAAGGGAGGATACATAGTGGCGATTATTCATTTTAAAAGGAACTGGAGAGTGAATTTGTTAAGATTGTTTTAGTATAATATTATTTAAACGAGGTGGAGATAACCAACAGGAGGGCCCGCGCCCCCCAAAAAAAAAAAAAAGAAAAAATTTTTTTTTTTTCCCCCCCCCCTTTTTTTTCGCCCCCCACCCCCCCCATGTTTTTGGTTTTGGCCCGCCAAGAAGGCCCTAAAAAAGGTTGTGGGGGTCCCAAAGAAAAAAAAAAAGAGAGGAGGAGAGTTTTTGAATTAAAAACCAAAGCAAAAAAGGAGGGTGAAAATCAAGGAATTTTCCAAAGTAATTCCTTAAGAAAAGGTTTAGTTAACTGCACTTCCCTCCTTCTTTTCTATGGATAAATTTTTGAATTCCATCGAACTTTGAAGTGTAGGTGCTTGCTTGTTTCATTCTGATTTGGTGAAGATGAAGTGATTAGACTTAGTTTAAGGTATTTAAGATGAGTGAAACTAGTTACTGCATGATTTCAAAGTCTAATTTGAAATTTCATCCAAGATGGATGATTTTGAGTTTGTAATTTGATATGCCATCACCTAGGGATTTCTGATATACTCTATATTAATGTCATGTTTTATGTAAGTAATAGAAGAGTTTGAATTGCATGAATTTGTGCTGGAAGTGAGTTGAGAATGCTTTTAGATGCAAACAATCATCGTTGAACTGTTACAAGTTGGGCTGCTGAAATTCAGCTTCTGTAATTGACCTATTGACTAAATCAAATGAACTTCAAAATTCATGAAAATATTATATGGAAGATAGCTGAGATGTTGGATAGTCGTGGTTAAGATATGAAAGGCCATTGATAAAAGGAAAGCGGAGTTATAATTAATAAAATGCAGGCTGCTCAGCAATGAGAAAACCTGAATTCAGATTTCTATAATTATGTCATTTTGTAAAAATGAACAATGAGCTTTAAAATTATGCAATTTTACAGGAAGTAACTCTAGATAGATTGGGCACATTCTGTAAAAATTCAGGCAAATGGATATAGGAAGATTAAGATATAGCCAACGGAATGCAAGCTGTCATAATGCATGAATTCTGCGATTTCATAAACATTGAATGAATTTAGCAATGCCATTTCGACTTCTATTGGTTTAATTTATGTAGTTGATGATTTCTAGTGATGTGGTTAAGTGGTTAGGATAATGAAGTGTGATCCAATTGCTTAAACTAGGTCATAATGAACACTTGGAACAAGCATAGTGAAAAGGAAAATGAAAAAGCATGATACTACATTCTACAATGGCTGTAAATTTGCATCCTATGGAATGCATGTGTGTATAATTGTGTAAGTTATGAAGTTAATATGAGTATTAATCTCATGCTACAGCTTCTTAAAAGAGAAAGGGAGTGTGAGGACAGGGTGTTGCTAGAGGAAAAAAGGCTAGGGATGCCTCTCCTAGCTCAGGTTAGTGGTATTATGCCTTTCCTATTTTATTTAAAACAAAATGATATTGAGTTTTGCCAAAAAATATTTTTCAATGGAGTTTACTTTATGAATCAATAACTATGAAAAAAGTATTAATGATTTATTGTTTTTTAAGAACCAAAGCTTATTTTTGAAAAGCATACTTACCTTCAATGGACCATATGTAAATACTTTTAATGCTCTTAATAGACCTTGAAGAGAGGAGGAAATTTTGGCCATTGATAACTGTAGTAATGAGGGGTGCATGAACTGGAATATTTTTATAGTTGTTGCGAAATGAAAATGTTGCACACAGTGATTTTAATATTATTACAAAGAAAAAAATAATAAAAAAGTAGAAAAGTGAAGAAAAAAAAACGAAAAACCACTAAACAAAAAAATGATAACGTGAAATTAAAAAAAGTAAACATGAAAGAACTGGAATGGTTTAATAAGTGCTTTACAGCTGATATAGACATGGTTATATGCCCGAATATCACGTTCATTTGTTGAAGTTGATATTAACGATAGATTGAAACATGGAATATCTATCAATGAGTGAATATATGATTGATAGCGAAATTCTTTCCTCTCCATGTTGAGGTTGTAGAATTGCGCCCTCTTGCTGGTTGAAATCAATAGTCACAGATTGAGGTTGGTAGATAGCAGGTCTAGATGGTGCACTAATTAGACCACTGAGGCCTGCGGTATTGATTGCTATACAAAGGCTGTAAAAAACTAACATTATGAATTTATGATTTAAATGGTATTGTTTTTTTTTTCTTTTTATATTTTCCTTTAACATGGTGGGTTTAGTGACTTATAGATCCATATAATTCATATAAAGAGGTTTGATTTGATAAATTTGTGTTTATTTTATAATAGTAAGCACCACTCAAGCAAAATGCTTACGATAGTTGCTTTTTCTGCTACGCAGAAAAGGCAAAGGGAAAAAGAACTAGAGAGCGATCGTTTTTATTTGAATGTAGGATAGTGATAGACTACTGATGTAGCTATTGTAATATTTGAACTTCTTTGAATATGTATGAAATGTACTTAAGACATTAAAGCAGAACATCTATGATATTTTGAGCAGTGCATGTAAAAATTATGATTCTTGAATTCTATTATGTATCTAAGGTGTGAAAAGGTATTTCAGTATGTAATTAAACCATCCATTGGCTTTATGGTTATGGAACCAATTTATGTTTTTGCTAATTATAATTGATGTTTAAGAAATCATATTGGAGCTAATGGAAGTTAAATGTTTCATATGTTTATGTAAATTACGGAAAAAAAAAAGACATTTTTTATAAACAGATGAAATGAACCAAAAGGAGTTTTTACATTTGAATAATTAAATCTACCTTTCTACAAGATATAAATGAAAAGATCCAAACAATATTAATCCGCTTTGAGTATGATCTTGTTAAGCATTATAAAGACTTAAGTGCTTATTAAGTATATTACGGGCGGCATGCCAATGTTCCTGTACGTAAGTAGGTGTGACACTTTGGGACTGCGCTGGAAGGTCGCCAACCGATAGCCTTGTAGTATACTTAGTAAGCATTTATAAGACTTAAGTGCTTATTAAGTATATTACGGGCGACATGCCATGTCTTACAGTAAGGTAAGGTGTGACACTTGGGACTCGCTGGAGTGTCGCCAACCGATAGCCGGACAGCTGTCGACGGTGACCCGAAAATGGCACCTTGTCGGCACTTCATGAGGCTTGCACCATTCTGCTCTGAACTGTATGGGGAACTCCGATTTGATGTCTGTTCGTCCAGAACGAGCGCTGACAGCCGCTTGGTGCCACCATCAATAGTGGTTCCACCATCAGAGTCCTATCGTCGGAAATGAAGGAGGGAAAACACGCACGAGACCAAAAGGAGTCGATTGGAGGTCTCCTCGTTGGCTATGTCCGCCGAAAATGGCGAGAATCACCAAAAAATGGCATTGCACGGCTCCTGTCATGATCTCTCTCATTTAAGGATCTGTTTCCACAAAACAAGGCTACAGATGGCTTCCTCTCATTGTGCTCTCCAATTTAGAGCTATGGCTCACTGAATTTGGTGGCCGAAGGCAGGAGATTAGAGGAGAGGCGGAGAAGAACACGTGGAGAAAAAGAAGGAGAAGAGAAAAAGAAAGAAGAAAGGCGGTTCTAGAGAATTCTAGGCCATTTCGGTTCGATTCGACTCGGTTTCCACTTGGTTTATGGGTTTTTCACCTGGTTTTCAAAAAATTCAAGCTGATTTACGGGTTCGATTTAACAATAATTAAATATTTAATTGTATAATCTCATTGGTCGAATTTAAAATTTAGTTTTTAAATAAAAATTCTACAAAATTAAATTTTTGGGTCATTTCAATATCGTAGGTTGATCCAGCTCATCTTGGTAAAAAAGGGTTGGTTTGTGGGCTTGGAGGCAGAAATTATATGAGTTGGAATGGGTAAACTGTGGGCTGATTTGGGCTTGGAGGTGGAAACTGTGTAGGTTGGGGTGGGTGCGCCCCGACTGATTTGGGTTTTGAGGTGAATATTGTGCTTGTCAAACTGGAATACCTTGGGAGCTCGACAGTGGGTAGGGTGGATTACAAAATCATTGTGGGTTGAACCGCTTGAGCTGGTTCGTTGTCCTATTGATTAGCTTGTGAAATAACCCAAAAATATAATTTCGTAGATTTTTCATTTAAAGATTAATTTTTTATTTCCAACCAATGGAAATATACAATGAAATTTAAAAGAAAATATTCTATTATTGCTAAATTAGACCTAAAAAGTAGTTTGACATCTTCAAATTGGATGAAAAATCTATAAATCAACTGAAAATTGAACCAAACATTGAGTTGGACCAAACCCGATTCAAATTGAATCGAATTACCTAGAAAAACGTAGAAATTTATTTTCCTTCTTTTTCTTTTCCTTGTTTTCTTCTTCTTCTTTCTTCTTCATCAATTGAGCAGCAGTCAACCACTCTCTCTCCTTTTCTTTCTATTTTTTCGGCCACTTGAACCAGCCAACGCACTAGCCTCTCTCTTCCTCTCCCTCTATTTCCGTTTCGGGTGAATTGCAGCAGTGTCATCGCTCCTTGTGATCTCAGCCTCCAATCGCCATTGACTTAAGTCGCGTCTCCTCCTTGCTCGCGACTCCGGTGAGCACTGTGACATAAGCGAACTGTGGTTTCTTTCTTCTGATGGATGACAACGTTAACAATGACACTAGGCTCTTGTCGAGTCCATTTTGGCCGATCTCGCCCAATCAATGTCAAAACGGACTCCTCAATGAAATGTGAGATAGATGGTATGAAGAGCGCTCAATTCTCAGTAGCTGTGACTTTCCGGCCACCGGAGATGGCGGCGCCAATGGCGCTCCGGCGACTAGCTGATGAGTCTCCGACGAGTACCTAGGAGGCAGGAACATGGAATTTACGTATTGAACCTTAATCCGAAATCAGATTTTTAATTGATATATTTTAAGACTCAGTTTGTTAAATTCGATATAAATTTCAAGTTTAGAAATTATTGTTAATGGATTAAATTAGTTTTGATTAAAATAATTACGAATTAAGAATAAATAAATGTTTTGATAAATTAAAGCAAATATTAATTGCGGTCATATGAATTAATTGAGAATCTTAGTAAGTGTGGATTTGTGATATAAGTTTCAGATAAATTAAGTGAAATATATCAAGTAGATGCTTGAACTTGAGAAATATATATATATAAGGAAAAAGAGTATTACAAGCATAATTAAATTATATTGGACCTTAACTTTATTATATATCAATTTAAGATGTGTTAAACTAGATATATATTATATATTAAACAATAAAAGAAAGAATTTGACTGTGTAATTTAGTTTAAATTAAAAATTAAGATTGGACCGTAAAATAAGTAAGGAATATACATAATTAAAGGGATCAAAGTATAATTAAATCATTTGGACTTTAGTTTCATTATATAAATATATATTCGTTCTTTAAGGAGAAATTAGTTCTTTAAGCTACTGATTATTACGAATTAAGAATTAAGTAAGGAAATAAATTAAATACTAAACAAGTTATTTTGGAGACAAAAAGTAATTCAAGAAAATGAGAACTGGTTGATGGAAAGGTAATAGTTATTTTGAAATTAAGATTATGTTATATGAATTAAAACAATGATGAATTAGATTATATAAAAGATTTATCGTTTAATGACTGGTTAAGGAAGTAAGTCATATTGAGATAAAGTAGAAATATATGAGGATTTATTGGAATTAGATTGAAGGTCATTTTAATCTATAAAATACGAGTTGATTATAAAATTTATTATATATTAAATGTTGGAATTATTGATTGTCCGATGGATGAGCTATGCGAGAAATAATCGATAAGTATATTAAGTTGCTAATATTTGGATAAGTGGAAGGTCCTATTTTAGGAGAAATGATGCTAGAAATATCAATAAGATTTAGATCAATTCTTTAATTTCTTATTTAAGGAAAACCATGTGCCTAATGCAGTCTTTCCTTTATATTTGTGTTTTTTCTAGATCGTCTGAGTTTGTCTACCACTTCTGTTAGTCAAAAGCTAAGTTAAAGCTTGCTTTATCTTTTATTACTGAAAGTAATAATAAATAGTGCACACCATCATTTGCATACATGCATCACCCAGTAGACAATGACCCATCAAAATACATTTTAATAAGGTAAAACTTTTATATTACTAATAATTTAAAAGGTAGCAAAGCAACTTGGTTTAATCCTAAATTTAGATCATTATGCTATTATATTTTTGTTTGAGTAATGATGGTGTGCCTACAAGCTATAGTAATGTCATTTGTTAGTTAATTAATATCATTTTATTTAAATTTCTTTATTTATTATTATTTTTAGTTTAGTTTTTTTATTCTTGTAAGCATAGTGATCAATTAAAAGCTACTCATACTTTAAATGTTGCTCATTTGCTTGTTATTATGAGCTTCAAAGTGGAAAGGGACTCAATCAAATCGGTACTTTTGTAAAGGTCTAGGGATACAAGATGGAGTTTGCATTTGAGGTCAGTTTCTAGTTTAATTAATATGTTTAGCGCAACATGTGAAGTTTTAGTAAACATTATTGATGATGGAGCTACTTCAGCTCAACATGCAGAAGTAGGTACAACTTATGAGGCCTTAACCTTTTTCGAGTTTGTTTTTATTTTATATCTCATGAGAAAAGTTCTTAAAATTTCTTATATATTGTGCCACAATTTGCAATTTCAAGCTCAAGACATATTGAATACAATGCATCTTGTTTCATCTACTAAGTCATTTATTCAAAAACTAAGGGATGAAGGATGAGATGATCTAACTGATAGGATGAAATCTTTTTATGAATCTGTCAACATACCTATCCTAGATATGGATGCTATTTACAATGCTGGAAGAGAAGGACTCGCCATCAACGAAATGATATTACAGTAGAGTATCATTACAAAGTAGACATTTTCAATGTTATGATTGATATTCCGTTGCATGAATTGAACAATAAGTTCAATGCTCATACCATAGAATTATTTATTCTAAGTTCAACATTAGATCCAAAGGAGATTCTAACTTCATTTAAAACTGATGATATTTGCAAGTTGGTACACAAATTCTATCCTCAAGACTTTGATGAATATGGGAAGATACAATTAAGGATGCGGGTTAAGCATTTTGTTCATATGCGATAGCTTTTTGATTTTAAAGAATTATTAACTATTTTATGATTTGTGTTAAACGATTAGAAGAAGACTTGATTTCTCATTAATAGAAAAGGTCTTTATATACAGTATTTCACACTCTGTAGATAACTATACAGCTAAGATAGACAGCTATACTAACAGAATTACAGTGATATAGATAACAACAATTGAACTAACCTTATCACTAACATGCCCCCTCATATTGTGCGATACGCTGTTGTTGATTTAAAGAATTATTAACTATTTTTATGATTTTGTGTTAAACGATTAGAAAGGAAAGACTTGATGTTCTCATTAATAGAAAAGGTGCTTTTATATAGCAGTATTTTCGAACACTCTGTAGAATAACTATAGACAGCGTAAGATATGACAGGCTATAGCTAAAACAGAATTTACAGGTTTGATATAGATAACGAACAAATTGAAGCTGAACCTATGCACTAACAATGGCCGCCCGTCAAGTTGTACTATGCGGTTGTTGGGGCGATAGTCCCACCCCCTCAAGTTGTACTATCGGTGTGGGGCGATAGTCAACTTGTCTCTCAACAATATAAACCTATTCTTAGTCAACGGTTTCATTAATATATCTGCAATTTGATCATTGGAAGATAAATAATGAACCTGTAACTCCTTGCTTGCAACTTTATCCCGAACAAAGTGGACATCTATTTGTACATGCTTCATGCGACTATGTTGAAGGGATTAACGGTCAAGGAGGTTGGTCCTAAATTATCACACCAAGTACATGCTTCATGCGACTATGTTGAAGGGGATTAACGGTCAAGGAGGTTGCTCCTAAATTATCACACCAAAGCACAGGTGTGCCAACATTAATCCCAAGTTCTTGCAACAAATTTCGAACCCATAGAAGCTCAGATGTTGTGTTTGTAATTGCTCTATACTCCGCTTCCGTTGAAGACCGAGAGACACTCTTTTTTTTGCGAGAGCTCCAAGAAATCAAATTCCGACCAAGATAAATTGCATAACCAGCAGTGGATTTCTTATCTTCAATGGACCCAGCCCAATCTGCATCACTATAGGCAGTCAATTGAGTGACAGCAGATGGTTTAATGACTAAGCCATATGAGAAGTCCCCTTTAAATACCGCAGTATGCGTTTAACTTCCTGCCATTGAAATTCAGTTGGAGAATGCATGAATTGAGCCAAGCGGTTTATTGAAAAACCAATTTCTGGTCGAGTAAATGACAAATATTAGAGACTACCAATTGTGCTTCGGTATAGTTGAGGATCTTGGAAATCTATGGTTGTGGCTGCCGTTTTAGAGTTTGAAACCGAAGCAGGTGTAGCAACAACCTTTGCTTCATGCATGTTAACTCTTTTAAGTAAATCAGCTATATACTTTGTTTGAAATAAAAACAAGCTGTCATTACTCCAGGTTGCTTGTACTCCCAAAAAAAATGTAAAGTGCCCAAGTTCTTGAGCAAAAATTTACCTTGTAGACAGCTTTCAACATGAGCAACAAGCTTCACATCATTTCCTGTTAAAAGAAGGTCATCCACATATATTAAACAACACAATATTGAAGCTCCTTACCGAAGAACAAATAATGAATGATCCAACTTAGACTGAGTAAAACCACAACTAAGCAAAACTTCTCTTAAGCATTGATTCCATTGGTGCGGGGCCTGTTTCAATCCATATAAAGAACGATGCAATCTGCACACATGAGATGGTTTAGTTGTATCAACGATGAGAGTGGTTTAGTTGTATCAACAAAAACCAGGAGGCCGCTGCACCTATGTAAACGAGTTTTCCATCAAAGGCTGTTCCCGGAAGAAAAAGCATGTGCGACAGCAGTCAATGATTGACGTAACTTTCGGCACTTATTAGGAGAACAACCAATGCCCTTTAGTACCGAGTCTATCGTGTGGTTGGGGGTTTTGACCACAGGAGAGAAAGTTTCTTCGATAATGCGCACACCAAGGGCGTTTGAAATGAGAACCCCTTAGCAAGCTAACGCGAGCTTAATGTAAAGCGGCCGCAATATAACTTCTTTTGATGGGCGGACTGGAATTAAGGTTTCTACCCTAAACCTTAGAGATCTTACTTACAAGTTAACGGTTAATATTTTCAAATTTTCATTTCTCTACATTTTTCTACCTGATTTGTTTGTTGTTAGTGGGAAATAAAATTGGGAAAAGATTTGCTCCATCTGTAGCATCCCATGCTATTAGCTGCATATGCATATACACAACTAGGTTCAGAATATAAATTTACTAATATAAACGTGTCAAGTCACTCGTGATGAACTACTCGAAGCTCGGCTCATTCAATAAGTTTTAAGGCACGATCTACGAACCCGAGATGGATCCCGAGACCATATCATGCTGATGAACTAACCGATGGATGAAATGTTTTGCAGGGTGAATGAAGTAATTGGACCAATTGAAATGTTTATGTGATTTCAACTTGCCGCTCGGGGTTAAATCCCGAACGTGCCTACGTACTTCCGTACGTGACTGGTCCGTTTGAATGGGAGAGATCAAAGTCAACGGTAGGTTTCGATAGGGCCCCTTTTTAAAGGGCTTTGAAGGTGTATGGCTTAATGCATGAGTGGTGTGTATGCTGTTGTGGCATGTTTGTTAGGGCGTTTTTGCCAAAGGATCGATTGATTCGAGTTAAGGCGTTCGTGGCGCCAAAAGCTGTTGGTTTTAAGGCATTGTGTGCTCAGAATATATGGTTTTGTCGGGCGATGTTGTCGGCCAAGTTGGATATTTGGGCTTATTATTGGCCAAAATTGATGTTCCGGGCTTATTATTGCCAAAAGTTGATTTTGTCGGGCGATTTGGTCGCGCAAATGATTTGATTTTAAGGCCTGTTTTAGGCCAAGAATGGTTGAGTTTAGGCAATTAGGGTTTGCCCAAAAAGTGTTGTGATTTAGGCAAGTTTTGTTGCCCGAAAGTGTTTGATTGGGCGATTGTCGCTCAAAATTGATTGAGTTTTAAGGCGTTTTTAGCCTAAAATGGAGTGATTTAAGGCAGTTTGTTTGCCGACCAGTGGTTGATGTGGGCGATTGTGCGCCGAAAGTTGATTGATTGTTAAGTGCTTTTAGCGCAAATGGAGTTGATTTAAGGCGATATTTGGGCTTATTATTGCCAAAATTGATGTTCGGGCTTATTATTGCCGAAATGATTGATTTTAAGGCTTTTAGCCAAAATGTGTTGATTTAGGAATCTGTTTGCCAAAAGTGTTGATTGGGCGATTGTCGCCAGAATTGATTGCTAAGATGTGTCGATTTAGGCAATTCGTTTGCTAAGATGTGTAATTTAGGCGATTTCTGATTTAAGCGATTTGTCGCTAGACAGTGGTTAATCTAATTTATAGGCAACTAATTTATAGGCAATTTATTTGCCAAAAATTGATTGAACCGTGGGCAATTCGTTGCCAAAATGTGGTTGATTTAATTGTAGGTAATTTGTTGCCAAATCGTGATTGATTAAGGCTTTTTAGCCACAATTATTTATTAATTGGACTTAAGCCGGACTGTTCGAAATAAAGGCAATTAAACCGTAGTTATTAATTAACTACGCTTTTTAGCCAATATTGTCCAATTTAGCATTAATATCACGATTATTAATTAACCAGGTATTTAAGCTTAATCATATTTGATTGAGACAGTTTATTTGTCTAAATATGATATGAATGCATTTATGCAGTTATAGAATTATTAGGAGTAGAAGAGAAGCATGCATGAAGTGCTAAAAAGAAGGGGGGTGGGGGGGTGCCGGGTGGGGGTTGGGGGGGGAAGGGGGGCGCCGAGGCGGTGGGTGGGGCGGCGGGGTGGGCGGGGCGGGTCGGGGGGTCGCGTGTTGGCGTAGGGGGTCGGGGTGTGCGCGGCCCGGGGGGTGGGGCGGTGGGCGCCGGCGGGGTCGTGTGGCCGGTCGGGCGGCGTGCGGGCTTAATGCAGTGAAGTGGCTAAAATTAAATAGACAGAGTTTTCGTTTAAGTAGCTGATTTAAATGACGACACGCTTGCTTAAACTGCCGGATTGACACGCTCCTCGCTTGGGGAATATTCATTAATTAATTAGGAATTTGTTTAATTTTAGTTGGCCAAGTATCCAGCAAAACACCAGTAAGAAAAAAAAAAAGACTGAATTAAAAATGGCAAACAGCGGTAAAGAATCGCGAGAAAGCGTGGGGGGGAGAAGGAGCATCCGTCAACACGGACCGAGTGGCCAAAAATGAAGAGGTAAGTGGCTATTTATAGGCCAAAAACGGGCATCCGGCGGCAGGCGCCGCCGTGTTCGGCTACCGGAGCGGCCGTGCTCGGCGGCGGCCCCTTGGGTCTTTCGCTTCAGAGGGGTTTTCAGGAGTTTCGGATCTTCGAAAAATATTCCGGGACCTCTTTCGCGATCCTCGCGACATTCCGGACGTTTTAAGTACCATATTGGCATACTTTCGGTGAACTTCCAAAATGGCCTTCGGTCCGGCCGGACTGTTTTCCTCGCAGACATTTGCCGGACGTTTTAAGTACCATATTGGCATACTTTTCGGTGAACTTCCCAAAATGGCCTTCGTCCGGTTGGAGCTGTTTTGGCAGTCCGGTAAGTGAAAGACGAAAATAGGCACTGTAAGGCAAAGTCAAACTTACTTGTCAGCACTTGTAAGCAAAATTTATGTATTCGCAATCCGGAAAACTGGCTTTTTTGAGGCCTGCAAAAATTTGAGTATTCACAGTTGCCCCCCACTGCATCATAAAAGAATGATTGTTATGAGAGCCAGGTGGCTGTCGCTGAGGAGCAATATTTTGAGGATGGACACGAGGAGGCAGAACCCCCGCCTTGGTTTTTTTTTTTTTTTTTTTTTTTTGGAGAATGAAATGAAGATGAATCAAATGCATGGATTTATTGTTTGCAACCTAAGATGTTTTTGCCGTCTAAAATGAGGGCTTGAAAAGAGATTTTGCCGCTCTTGAATGAGGGCTTGAAAAGATGTTTTTGGCCTTTCATTGAGGGCGTTGAAAAGAGTTTTTGCCTCTAGGAGGACTTGGAAAGGATGTTTTGGCCTCTGTGATGAGGGCTTGAAAAGAGATTTTTTGCCCTCCTGGAGGAACGTTGACAAGATGTTTTGTGGCCTCTTAATGAGGGCTTTGAAAAAGATATTTTGGCGCTCTTTAATGAGAGTTGAAACGAGATTTGCCCTCTTAGAGGACTTGAAAAAGAAGTTTGTGGCCCTCGTTTAATGAGGGCTTTGAAAAGATGTTTTGCCTCTTAGGAGGACTTTGACAAGGATGTTTTGGCCTCTTGAAATGAGGGCTTGAAAGGAAGAGATTTTTTTGCTCTGTAATGGGGTTTGAAAAGATGTTTTGCCCTGCTTAATGAGGGCTTAAAAAGCGGATTTTGCCTCTTAGAGGGAGCTTGAAAAAAAAGATGTTTTGCCTCTTAATGAGGGCTTGAAAAGATGTTTGCCGTCTGTAATGAGGGCCTTAAAAAGAGATTTGTTTTATTTTGTTTTTAATTTTATTTATTTATTTATTTTCTTTGAGAAACCACGGATGCCATCTAAATCGAATGATCAAAATGGCTTGGTTTTTGGATAAGAAAAATGGTTGGTTTAGTGTTAGGGTTTCAACCCTAAGGTTTTATGTAAAAAATAACAGGTTAACCATTAACGCGGGTTTCTCCCTGGGTTTGGTGTAAAGAATTGACGATGGTTGGGGTTTCACCCTGGGGTTTGTGTATGTTTTTTTTTTTTTTTTTTTTTTTTGTTTTTTTTTTTTATATATATGATAATAACACTTGGCAGGTCCTGATGCCGACTTGGAGGGATGTTTTGCCTCCTGCTTGAGAAGAATTGATGCCCTCATTAGCTGAAATAGAATTTGCTTCTTATGAAAGAGCTAAAAAATTTCGTGATTACTTTGTTGTGATGGGAGAATGGTGAAGGTTCTTATCACTTCGTTGCCCGCCAGAATGGTGCTGACGCCTGGAATACTTGCCCAAACATTTGGTGGTTGTACTTGTCCCAAGTCGATTGAGGAAATGCAGTGAGAAACAAAGAGCAATTACATGACTTGAGTTGAAACGGAATGTGGATGACATCCGCTCGTCTGAAAGGCATGCGAAGAAGAGATGGTCCGAGTTGGAGACGAGGTATTAAGAATTAGCGCTCCCAACGATTCATGGTTTGACACTTTTTTAGTTTTGTTTTGGAACGCCGCGGGGATTGAATTGATATTTTCGCTCTCTCGCGTCTTTTTTTTTTTTTTTTTTTTTGAGGAATGAACACTCAAAGAGGTGACGGGGCTTGTCAAAGGCCGGAGACCTGTTTGAGAATGACGTCGGATTTTTAAGTGAACTCATGTGTGGAAGTGACCACACTGATGATGGAGACTTGATTTTGTGAGAACTCTTGGGAGATGCTGCGAGGATTGAAGAGTCGCTCTGATTGCTGTTTTTTGCCTAGTCAGCGCGCCCTTTTCGGGTTCGACTGCTAGCAGGCCTGCGTTTGCCCTAACTTTTGCCTAGACCGGCCCTTTCGGGTTTTTTTCAGGCGCTAGCGGGCTGCAATTCTTTGCCTGAAGCCGTCCTTCTCGGGGATTTTTCAACTCCAGCTTCATTTTTTTTCTTTTTTTTTTATTTTTTTTTTATTTTTTATTTTTTTTTATTTTATTTTTTTTAATATTGGCAAAGAGAAAAGTGCTATTTATGATGCAAACTTATGTTTTGTGACCGTGCTGTTGCCGGCTGCCTACGTAATCTGCCAAGAACTCTTTCGGGGGTGGGGAGAAGTTGCAGGTCTTTCGTAGTTTCCTTCTGGAATGCGAACTTCGTGGCTGCGACCTGGTGCGAAATTCATCTTGCGCGACTTGATGTTAGTGGCGGAATGTCCTTCGCGTCTTGGTGCGGATATTTATTTGCCGACTTGTTGTTTGGGGCAAAACTTCAATTCCGCCTTGAATGCTTAATTGTGGATTTATTTCCGATTTGGATTGTTCTTTCGGGATTGCTTCCCGACTTGATCATTAATCATCATTCATTTCTGACTTGATTTCTTCGCGGGATTTCCTTCCCGGCTTGAATGTCTTTGGCGGGGATTCCTTCCCGATTGGATGTCTTTGCGGGATTCCTTGCCTCGACTTTGAGTGTGTTGGATGTTGGCAGAATCGATTTCTGACATGATTTCTTCGGCGGGATTTCTCCCGGCTTGATTTCTTCGGGCGGGATTTTTTTTTTTCCCCCCCTTTCCCCGACTTTTTGGGGGGCCGTTGATGGCAGAATTTCATTTCTGGCTTGATTTCGTCGCAGGATTTTCTTCCCAGCTTGATGTCTTTACGAGATTCATTCCGGACTTGGATGTTGATGGCAGAATTCATTTCTGGCTTGATTTGCATCGCGGGATCCTTCCGTGGCTGTGATGTCTTTACGGAAGATTGCATTCCGACTTGGATGTTGATGGGCGTGGGCAGATTCATTTCGGTTGTGATTTCGTCCGGGCGGGATTCCTTTCCCGACTTTGATGTCTTTAGCGAGGATTCATTCCCGACTTGCCTGTTGATGCAGAATTCATTTTCTGGCTTGATTTTCCATTCGCGGGACTTTCTTCCCGGCTTGTGAAATGTCTTTGCAGGATTCCTTCCCTGAGCTTGAATGTTGATGCAGAATTCAATGTTCTGGCTGAATTTGTCGCAGGATTCCTTCCCGGCTTGATGTCTTTAACGCAGATCTCATTCCCGACTTGAAATGTTGAATGCAGGAAATGTCATGTTCTGGTTTTGCATTTCGTCGGCGGGATTCCTTTCCGCGGCTTGATGTCTTTACGAGAGTTCCATTCCGCAGGACTTGATGATGTTGAATCAACTTATGACTCGAGCTCGCATGATAGTGAATGACCGCTAGGCGAATCTGACCTGTTGTTGTTGTAGTGTTTACCACTTGGTTGACTGAAATTATGACTTATATTCGATCACAAAGAGTTTTTGAATTACCCACAT
>NW_023591732.1:0-114827 GCF_014843425.1 Jatropha curcas | reverse complement strand
ATTTTAACGCCGTGGATACGGGCGACCTCCATGTATTACCACCATATAAATGCATACCAGCTTCTCAACTTCGTCTCTTGATCCAATATCCCAAAACGAACGATTTGGAGTTTTGAAATTCACAATAAGGCAATAAAGTGAGGTTTTTTCGGGTCACGCATTTCGTTAATTAAAAGTTTTGACCTTTGGACCGCTTGGTTAGGGCATTTGGAGCCCAAACCTAAATTGGGCTACCGTATGTAGGAGACAAAAGACTTTGTTATCACCAAGAAAAAACAACTAAAGAGCTTTAAAGCTTACCGTTTCTGCCTATATTAATTTGTTTATTTTTATTTTTATTTTTTAATTTATAAAAGAATATTAATTCTACATTTTATTCGTATTTATACATGCATTTCCATTATATTATTTAAGTGTTGAAGGTAATTTTATTAAATATTATATTTTTATTCATTTATTTCTTCATATACATTTTCAAAATATTTAAAAAAGAAAATTTCCTACTATCATATCAATCATAAGCAAAGGGAGAAAAAAAAAAAAATCTTTCAAAATAGAATAGGCATGTTAACCGTGGAAAGGCGTGAACGATTGCAACTTGTGCAAAATTGAGGACCAAAATAGATCAAAGATATGATACACACTCATAATAAAGGCAGAAAGGTTCATCCTGAATGTTACACCTTCTTCTTTCTCCAACATCTCATCTTTATATATTATATCACTCCTATCCTTATTAATTCTTTATTAATGTACTCTTCAGCGAGCTAATCCATTTTGTGCCAATTACAACATCTTTTTTTTTCATATTATCTTAAGTGATTTCTTTAAAAATCGGATGAAAATTATAATGTTATCTGGAAAATCGATTGCTAAAGGAATTTTTTTTAATTTATTTATACACATGCAAATAACTTAATTGACACTAAGATGCACCGTTAGCTTGCAACTAATTAGCTCAGCAAGAGCTCATGTGGATTGGGACAGACAAGACATTTAATTTCAGAGAGATGTTACTAAGTAAGCTATCAGTGTATCTTTTAATAATCAATTTGACACTCTCTTCCCTTTTTTAGATAATAAAAAAAAAAAAAAAAAAAAAAAAAAAAAAAGTGAAATGGGCTTCAAATAGGCCCAAAGTAAAGTGGACTAAAATGGGCCAGATTCGGAATGTAACGCATATAACCGACCACGGACAAGTGCACGTGAAGGCGACGTCTTTATTATGCTTTATAAAGTAATTATTAGCACTAATGCAAATTGATGTGTCGTTAAATGGGAACCTTTCACGCGCTAAGACCTTGCGTGATATACCCTCTCCCAATTCCCAAATAGAGCCTTGATGCTTGGTTTGTTAAAATAATAGGAAATAGCATTAAACGAGGCTGGCGAATGGTTTGGAAATCTTCGGTGGTTAATATGAGAATATTGGTCAAAGTTATCTGCTAGATATTACGTTGTTATCAAAATTAAATTTCATGTAACCATGTTTCAATTTCTTACATATCCAACTTGTATTTTTCTTTTTCTTTTTCTTTTTTTATTTTTATTGATCCAACTTTAAAAAAAGAAAATTTAATCTTAAAATTTACTTTTAAATTCATATTTTAATTGACATATAAACTTATTTAAATTTGAAATTGTGAACTCTTAGAATGCATTTTGCTCCTCTTAGAAAAAGATATAAATTTTCAAGTTCTTAATATGAATTTTGAGTTCTTAAATTATTAAACAATCATTTTCATTTATTAGCTATATTTTAATTGGTTAATTTTTATAATTTTACAAATATAAAAGATTGCTCTAAAATTATTAAAACAAATTTTATTGACACTGATAATTTATTAATTAAAATTTTTTTATAAAATTTAATATGATTGTAATTGAATATAATTTCACTCGGAATGAAATTTTTTGCAAAAAAATGATTTGGAGAAAATCAAAGGTTTAATTTTTTTTTCTAATATATATTTTCAAAATGATGATTTAATGGCAATATCAAAATATATTTTATATTTTTCAAATTATTATTAAAAAATAATAAAAATGTAATGCAAAGCATGCATGCTATTGCTTCATAATCTAAAATAAATATTGTATTTTCCCACCAACGTTACCAAAATAAGAAAAAAAATTGTATTTTTTTTTTTTTTTTTTTTTTGAGTGTGAAAAAACTTGTATTTTCTCATATAAATTTGTTCAACCAAAAAAAAAAATATCAGAGGAAAAAAAAGAGCATCGTGCTTGGATTAACTGGTTTGAGTTGGACCCCACACCAAACAACCAGATTTATTTATTTATTTTCCTTTTCCTGTTTATCTTCGTCTCAAATCCTTCTAAATAATGCAGAAAATGAGGTATAAAAATAAAACTATAAATGCTTTGAATATACGCATTAACCATATTAATTTTGTTCCATGAAAAGAGGGAGAGGTTTCAACTTTCAAGTGAAAGTGTATCTCTCTCCGTTTCTCTGTGTTGTAAAATGTTCATGTCTCTATTTACATGTGAATAGATGTCAGGTAAAAGAAGGTTTATAGAGAGAGAAAGTTTGGGGAGACCTACAGAGACAGAAAGAAATGCTCTTTTTCCTTTCTCAGTGTAGAGTAATCTTCAAAATCCAGCCTTTCCAGCAATACGGAGTTGCTATAGCATTCTTAGTTGCCTTTTTTTTGTTCCCTTGGTTATCTATGCTGTCTCTTTCTTGTTGAGGTATAGATTGAATACATGGATATTTTACTTATTATTTGTTTTTTTTTGGATTGATTGATGGTTTTTTTTTCCTAAAAAAAAGTTTGAATTTTTTTACTTATTTATTTATTTTATTTATTGCTGGAGATGGGATTTGACAGTGAAACGAGTCTGCTTTTTGTCTGCTTCTCTCATCAGTTACTTTACCACCCACATTCCCCATTTTTGTCTCCAATTTAGATTTTGCCCTCTCTCTCTCTCCCCTTCTTTAAAGTATTGATTGATAGTTTCTTTTTTCTTTTTTTTTTTTTTTTCAGATCAAATCAAGACTTGAGTTGCAGATTTTGAAGCATTTTCTTAGTTGGATTTTTGAGGTAAGAGATATTTCTCTGTTACACTTTCTTGTTCTTGCTACTGTTTACTCCATTTCTGAGTCATGTTTATTGTGTTAATTTTAGATGCAAAATTGGGCTCAGGTGTTTGTATAAAGTCCAGAGTGAGAGTTTTACTGTAGTGAATTGGAGGATTTTTGTAGTAAAAATGAGAGATTTTCCTTCTTGCTTCGGTGAAAATGGGGTTCAGGTAGCTGATTCTTCGTCTTCAAATACTAGTAAAAATGCACAGAATTTGGTTACTTGTATGTATCAATGTCGAATTCGAGGTCGCTATTGCTTCATCACTATTACATGGAGTAAGAATTTGATGGGTCAAGGTCTAAGTGTGGGAATGGATGATTCTGCTAATCAATGTTTATGCAAAGTTGATATTAAACCCTGGTTGTTCTCAAAAAGAAAAGGGTCCAAGAGCTTAGAAGCATATTCTTGTAAAATTGACATATATTGGGACCTTTCTGCAGCCAAATTTGGATCTGGGCCTGAACCATTAGAGGGATTTTATGTAGGCATTGTTGTCGACCGGCAAATGGTTCTTCTTCTTGGGGATTTGAGAAAAGAGGCTTTCAAGAAAACTAGTGCCACCCCTATTCCTTCAAATGCAGTTTTTGTTGCCAAGAGAGAACATGTTTTTGGGAAGAAAGTGTTTAGCACCAGGGCTCAGTTTTGTGACAATGGTCAAATTCATGATCTTGTGATTGAATGTGACACAATCAGTACCAGTGATCCATGTCTTGTGGTTCGTGTGGACTGTAAGACTGTGATGCAAGTGAAGCGGCTACGTTGGAAGTTTCGTGGGAACCATACAATATTGGTCGACGGACTGGCAGTAGAAGTTCTTTGGGATGTTCATAATTGGCTTTTTGGCACATCTGTTGGAAATGCTGTTTTTATGTTCAAGACATGCCTCTCAGCTGAGAAGTTGTGGTCAAGCCAATCACTGGCAGATGCAACTGTGTTGCCATGGTCCTTCTCGCAGAGATTTCTGGATTCCAAATCGCAAAATCTTGGTTTTTCACTGATCTTGTATGCTTGGAAGAATGAATAGAGATACTCAGATATTTTTCTTTGAGTGCTAACAGAACAATTAGGAATTATGATTTTTATCATTATGCTATTGATTACAATTAGTTTGATTAAACATTTTTTTTCTTCCTTTTCCTGTTGAGTTACTTGAGCAATTGAATTGATACAATTTCGTGTTCTCAGTTGCCTGTATATCCTTCACAAAATTGTTCCTTAATTTTGTTTCTCCTTTTGTCTAATAAGAAAACTCCATTGTCACTAAATACCTGAGTTCATGGCATGAAGCTTTTTTATTTGTAGCTTGAGTTTGTACAAGTAACATGCAGCATGTAGGACATCCTGCCTTGTCGAACTTTTGAGCTGTAAGTCTACCTCTTGACCACTCTACATAATTATAGTTGTAAGTATGTGCTCCTTTTTCCTAAAGTCAATTCAATTATAGCCACCATTCTTTCTTGTTGATTTATCATCTGTGGAATTTATGCCTTTGCATTGCAGGTGTCCTAGTTGTTGCAAATGAAGAAAAATTAAAGACCAGGGCTATGCATGGAGATCATATAAGATGTAAACATTGCCTCATACTATCGAGGTACATGAGAGCTTAAACAGTATGTGAATAATGTAGTTTGAGCATGTAAATTCTGCCATTGACTTGGTATGGAATTCTGACTTCAATCTTACCTTATTTGTGTTAGTTATTTATACTTTCCATTGCCAAGTAGTGATTATGAAATTTTTGTGAAATATGATCTATCATGGTCCTCAGCAATTTCTCTATGTAGACATTGCCTGATTCTGGTATTATGCCCTCCTAATACTATAATCCTTTCTGCTCTAAGTTCTTTAACCATTATGTATGTGTGTATATATATATATAATATATATGTATGCTCACATGTCCAGTTGATTCATTATCAAGGATCGGCTATGGGTTATGACTCATTGTACGTTCACCTGGGAATATTATCAGTATTCTCTTGCCTCTTTAGCCTTTACAATTGTTTTAGTTTTAGCCAGTTGATTTTCTCCATTGACAGATACCCTTTTGTGCTTTCTTGTTGAATTTGTTTTTCCTATATCAAGCTTGCGGCAATGTTGTAATTGTTAGACCATTTTCAGACTCGTGTCATTTTATTAGGATTCTCCTGTTTAGGTATGATACCTATATTAAAAAGCGTGGAATCAGCTTAGGTCTATTTTCAATCTTCTAAGAAAGATCCTACTTCTTTTTTTTCCCACTTTCTTTTTCCCCTTTTTTACGGTTAGTTTGGTTTTGACTAAGGTTCAAACTTGAGACCTCCCAGCGTAGAGGTGACTCCAAAATCACCAAGCCAAAGCTCATTCCTTTTGTAAAGTTCCTTACTTAGTTTGCAGGCTCTTTGCCTAGGAGGGATTAGATGCAACAACACTAACAAAGTGTGAGATTTCACCATTGTGATTGGGTCGTTCACCATTTAGTCTGTATCTTGTTTCATCTAATTTGTGAGAACTGATGCAGAATTTGAAAATCAAATTTAATGAACTGGATACCCCAGTACTGTCAAAGGCAATTTGTCAGGATCTCAGCTGGCAGATTGCCATGGCATCGAGTGATTGTGATTGGATTCAAAACATTTAGGCTGTGTTTGGGCAATAACTTTTTAACCAGCTTTTAGCATTTTGACTTGTAATATAGCGTTTGAACTAACTTTTAGAGGTTAAAGTAGAGTTTTATAAAAAGTTAACTCATATATCGTTTAATTTTTAGCGTTTTATAAAAAACTATTCAAACAACTAATAGCTACCAAAACAGCTAATTTTGACGAACAACCCTAAATACTTATTAAATTGCTTAGATAATGTGAAAGATGGTATGTAGGAATCCCAGCTAGCATTTGCTGTCAAGTTCAAGGCAGCGAGAATTACTTGTTGTCAACTTGCATATGTACTTTGGATGCTGATATGAGTATCGATAATGGTTTTTGTTAGTGCCCTGGTTATGTTTACAATGTCAAAAGTTTAACTTTAAGGTATAAACTCAAATTTTTAAAGCCATTGGATAATTAGGGAACAAGCAAGTTCAAATCTTCTTCTTGGTGATGGTTTCTTTGTCTTGATTTCTGATGGTTTTTTTAAGGTAGTTTGAAAAGAAGATAGGAAGGAGAAATTGCAGAAGATAGGTAGTTTAATAGAGATTGAAAGGTGCAGGTTTGTTGGCGCCATCCATGAATTTAAAAAATAAAAAATAAGATAAAAACAATTGGTACAATATTTGATCCATGTGCATTTAATAGCCTCCATCCCGGCACGTCGTTTACGTGCGCGACAAATTCGCGTGTTGTCGTCCAGCTCATCCAGTTGTATTTGTGAGTTTTGAACTTTTTAAACCGCTTCAGCATCTTATCATCTAGTAATTTCTAAAATTTTTCATAAGCTGAACAGCGATGGGTAATTTTTTTTTTTTTTAAATTGCAGTCCTTGCGTGAAATAAATAAAAATAAAAATTTTAATATAAAATATTATTAAATTTATCAATTCAAACTTCCCTAGAAATAGATAAAAATATAAAATATAACAGCCAAGTCAATAGATAAATTTATTACTACTAAAATCAAGTATTCATAAATTGCCATAAACTATTTAAATCGATTGAAAATTGATTGTTTAAAAATATAAGAAATTCAAATCCCTTATATTTTGGAATTTTAAAATTGAAGTCACAAACCAAATATATAGAATATGTATTTTTTTCTTGTATGTCCGATAAATATTTTTTATTCATAAAAAAGATTATAATAACGAGTATTTTTAAAATTACCCTCAAATGGTTAACCAAGTTAAAATGCATCATTTTCTTATTTTTTTATGAGAGATATTTTCTTAATTTGATTTAGTTTAAACTTTCATAGATGGTCATTATTAATTCAATTTGCTCAAATTTTTCAAAAAAAAAAAAAAATGATGAAAAAAAAAAAAAAAAAAAAAAAAAAATGATGAACCCTTTTAACTCTTGAGTACTACTTCCGTCTCATAACATATTTAAGAAAATTATTATAAAATATTTATTACTTTCAAGGAATAATAAATATTTTTTTTATATTTATCTTCTATATATATCAATAATTGTTATTTTTTAATTTAATTATTTATTAAAAATTTAATATTAAATTAAAAATAATATAACCTATTCACATAATTATATAAATTTAATATTTTTTAAATATACATGAAATGCCAAATGGACACGTAGTACAATTATGTTTACTGTCAGTAAATTCGGGCTGAGCAGTTCGGTCTTCTGCGCCCGTGATTGGCGTCTCAAAACGCGTTTTTGGGTAGCGTGTGACTGACCAATCCTCTCTTTTGAAGGCAAATAAAGCTGACTTACCCTCCTTTTTTTTTTTTTTTGGGATATTTTTTTTTTTGGGATAATTTACCCACTAATCATGGAATCACTAATCATTGGGTTGGTTTAGCCACTTTCTCCTGCAACCTTTTTGCACTTTTTTTGGTATTTTTTTTTCCCAAATTTGACAAATTGTTTTGATTTTTATTCCATTAAAAGACACCTTCAGAAAATTAAAATCATTAATTATTAATTATAGTTTTATTATCGTAGTCTATATTTTTACATTAAATTTTATATCAAATTTAATGAGTATTAATTAAAAGTAAATTTAATCGATTATCCTTTTAACGAGAAAGAGTAATTAAAATTCGATCAAATCCATCTAAAATCTCATCATGTGTTAGGTGTGGTAACTACCGTATCTTTTTAAATTGAAATGATTTAATTATTTTTTAAATCTCATGAAAAATAAAAAAAAAAAAGTCAAATTTATCATAATAGTGTAGTATCCAGTTTAGATTTTTTAAAATTTAAAATTTAAAAAATAGAGTTTATTAATACCATAAATTCTTAAATATAGTTTATTAAAAGTTTTAAATAATTAACTAATAAGTGATCAGCGAGTATTGCTAGTCTGAATGTCAACACAACTTACCAATTCGAAAAAAATGTAAACATTCTACATAATTTTAGGAATAATAAAAAAAAAACTCTCCCTCTCCCCCCTTTTTTTCATCCCTATTAATTATTAAAAATAATTATCACAAATTAACCTTAAAATGGAGTTTGGTTACAGAAAATGTTACTTTCTAATATAAAAATATACATTATTCCACAAATAACCTAAAATGTGAATAGTTTGGTTACAGAAAAATGTTATCTTTCTAACTATGTACTACGGAAATATATAAGAGCATAATATATATGATAATAATTATATATACTAATATAAATCATAGGAAAAATATTATATATAAAATATATAATTATAGGAAAATATTATAAAAAAAATTAAATTATCACTTTTGGATAATAATAAAAGTTTTTTAATAAGCACGCCAATACATACCTTAATGTAAGTACATACAAGATTTAGTAATGGATCTAAATTTGAATTTCGAATTTTAGTAAAAATACGTGACTACAATATTAATATTGTATAATTTAAAATGTCTTATAATAAGATCAAAATTTTCCGTGCTTTAACATATAAAAATACAGTTTTACATTAATAAAAAAAATAAAGACTTCAGTAATCAAACGCCTACGTACTCAGAAATTTAATTTATTTAGAAAACACCAATAAACATATGAAATATGGAAATTTCTTTAATTGCTTTTCTTTAAGATTTGAGTAATCAAACGCCTAAAGAAGTAAATAAGCTGGGGAGCACGGGCAGACTGATGAGCTGGCGCACTAGGATGGATTTAACTCGCTGGACCATCATCTTTTGCGGCTTCCAGGTGGCATACAGCTGTCTGATACTGCTCTCCAATTCCCTTATTCTCCAACAAAACGATGCGGCTTTAATCACCCAACCCCTTGTTGTCCTTTTCTGTTCTCATGACCAAATTACCCTCAGCCGACCGTTTACAGACCTTCAACGGTCACTTCTGCACCCGAAAATCCACAAAATTATACGAGTCAATTCTCTGACCGCAGGACAAACCTGTCATTCTAGCCCAATTAAGAAAACTTAGCTTGTAATTTCATCATCTTTCTCGGGGCAGTTTAGTCATTTTGGCTATATTGTCAAAATAAAGCGAATAAATAAATCCTGGAAAACAGAGAAGAAGGAGGAGGTAGAAGAAAGAAGAAGATACTAAACTTTGTTGCGTGTGAGTGATAAAGAACTGGGCTATGGGCGAGTCAAGTGACTCGGTTTCTATAGATATTGACATGCTTTCTTTTGAAGGAAAGGTAACGAACTAAGCAAGCAGACGAAGAAATGGGAGCCGTTTCTTTTTCACTTGCCTTCTTTTGTTGTATTTTCACTTTCTACCAATGCAATTTTTTTCACTTACCTTTAATGGATGGTTATAGAACTTTGGAACTTTTATTTATTGGTTTTGGTATTGGTATTTGTTATTAAATTTTTTTTTTTTTTTTTTTTTTTATAGAACATGTGGTGAAAACTACAAGAGGTGTTCACATTTCCAGTTGGTACGCGCTGTTCTGATCAAGAAAAAGACCTCTGCTTATGACATTTACCTACCTTTTTTTTTTTTTTTTTTTTTTTAAGGAACATGTGGTGAAAACTACTAGAGGTTCAATTTCAGTGTACGTGTGTGGTGATCAAGAAAAGCCTGCTTTGATTACTTACCCAGATGTTGCTCTCAATTGTATGTTTCTTTTATTGTCACTGTTTTGCTTCGTATGTTAAATTTCTCATTTCTTTAAGGTAACTTTTGATGGGTTTATATGTTTTGTTCATATTTCTTTAAATTGAATCATTTTTGGGTTTCTTGGGCTAATTTTTCACTTAATTGGTGCTATATTGTACATGGTTGGAGACCATTTGTAAATATTTGCTGTGTTCTAATTAGCTCTGATGGAGGGGGACTTTTTGTGTAATCTAAAAATGTTCGTAATTATTCAGCTCCTACTATTTGGCGTTCTATAAGCTTTAATTGTTTCTAGCTTTAGGTTTTTTAATTTTACTGAGGTTCTAATTTGTCTGAGTTTTTGGCTTCTTGGATTTTCTCAGACATGTCTTGTTTCCAAGGCCTCTTCTTTTGTCCAGAGGCAGCTTCTTTGTTGCTCCATAACTTCTGCATTTACCACATTGATGCCCCAGGACATGAGGTTAGTGTCAGAGTTATTTGCTTAGCTTTAGCTTGTTGCTTAGCTGTTTAATTTTGTTTTTTTGGTTGGTTTTTCCCTCCTATTCACCACTGAATGAAACTAATAAAGTCTCTCTCTCCACCTTTTGTTCAAGAGTTCTTGCAGTTGGGAGCTGACGTGATTTCTTCAGATGCTCCATTTCTTAGTGTGGATGACTTAGCCGATCAGGTTGCTGAAGTGCTCGATTTCTTCGGGTATGTAAGCACTTCTGTTTTGTTCTAGAATGACAGTGTCCGTGAAATTATCTAATCCATATTACATAATTAATTATGTGATATTACGATCATGGACCACTGTCATAACATTTAGTAGATGATTTGTGAGTTCTGGCGCTAACTTTAATTCATTGCAGCCTGTATCTTGTGTTCATAAAAATGGTTTGTCAGTTTTGAATACCATTGTTTGTGCACAACTTAAATAGCGTTTAGTTTAGACGGGCATAGAGATACTTGCCTGCATAGTCCTTACTCTTCCAATATAAGCCTGTATCTTACTCGGTCATTTTGCAGGTAAATTAGGTGGTACTTTATCATCTTCTAGAGTTATTTATGGTTTCTAATGTTCATTTATGGTGCTATTTCACATACTTGTTTACCTTATATCATGCTTCAAGTGGGATTCAAATCTCAATAGATATGTTGGATCTATTTTCCAATGAATTTTTTCGTTATGTTTTATTTAAGGTTTAACTGATTTTCTAAAATCAGGGTGAGAGAGGTTCTGTGCTTAGGCGTATCAGCTGGTGCTTACATACTTACACTTTTTGCAGTAAGTTGGCAAAACTAGTTACCCAGTCGGTTGTCTCTTTGGACATTCTGGATTTCTAATGGATTGTTGATTTCTTATTATTTTTTGTTCCTGTTCCAGATAAAATATAAAGAACGGGTGCTTGGATTGATCCTTGTTTCTCCTATTTGCAGAGCACCCTCATGGACTGAATGGCTTTACAATAAGGTTCTGTTCTGTGTCTTCCGGTCAACACTACTTGTAAATTGTAAATTAATAACAGCGTGAAAACATAAAAGAAAGGGCAACACTACTTTTGCTTAGGGTTTTCTGAAATTTGCTTTTTCTTTTTTCAGGTGTTAATGAATTTGTTATACTTCTATGGCATGTCTGGTGTATTGAAGGAATGCTTTATCCAGCGTTACTTCAGTAAGGTACAAATACTGGCCTCATTCTTGGAGTTTTTTTCTGATTTCAGTATGTGTTGTGACACTTAAATTCCTAATGTAGGACATTAGGTGTGGTGTTCATGGTGCAGAATCAGACATCATTCAAGCTTGTAGAAGGGTAAGGAATTTCTGTTACAATTGCTTATTTCCTTCTGTCTTTTTCTAATGGGTAAGCAGTGAAAACTGATTCCTACCAGCATATTGTTCAGAGCAATATGTGTGTGGAACTGTTATTAATGTCTAAGAGGGGATGGAATATGAGTGAATACATGCAATGAATTGATTTCAACCCCTTTTGATGTGTGGCCACAGTTGCTGGATGAGAGGCAAAGTTTGAACGTAATGCGCTTTCTTCAAGCAATCAATGAGTGAGTTCTTGTCACTTCTTAAATGATATTATTGTTATGCTTTATTTGACATTTTCTCTGGCCTGTCTTGTTTGGTTTGTGAGTTTCTCTCATTCCCATGCAAAGGCTCGAGCCTCTTGTAATTCCAATTCTTTGTCCTGGTGGACCCATTTTCCTCTGATGAATGATTAGATGCAACATAGGCATACTTATGAAATGCATATTAATCCTATGGGAAAAGTTCACCTGAAAAATATGGTTTTATTTGAAGCAAGAAGATATGAGTCATTTTATAACTGCTAAATCTTGTGGTAATGCCTATGATCAACTAAATCTTGAGTTTATTAAGCAGGAGGCATGACCTCACGGACAGCTTGAAGGAGTTGCAATGCAAAACACTTATTTTTGTAGGTGACAGCAGTCAGTTCCGTGATGAATCTGTGTATATGAGTGTCAAAATGGGCAAGAAAAGCTGTGCACTTGTTGAGGTAAGATGATCCGACTAACCTGTTGGCTGTTGCTTCTATTCTCATGCTATTTTTGCCGTGGATGCAGAAGCTTAGCTTTATTTTCTCATTTTTTGTAAGTGCAAACTAAGCTTTTGCATCCATAGACATATGCGCAAAACCATCATGGCATGCGCATGTGTGCAGGTGTTTGTTTTTATGCACACATCACAAACACACAAACAAACTGACACTTGGGCTGAAGTAATATATCAAAATGGCTAAATCCCACTTATTGTTACAGGTTCAGGCCTGTGGTTCACTTGTGACAGAAGAGCATCCTTATGCCATGATAATCCCAATGGAATTCTTTCTGATGGGATTTGGTTACTATAGACCACCACATTTTGCTTCCTCATCGAGTAATGGCTCCAACCCTGCCAGTCCCTCAAGCCATTCTTGTATTGCACCAGAACTTCTCTCTCCTGAGAGTTTGGGGATCAAGCTTAAACCTATCAAGACACGCGTTGACATTGAAGTTTGATGTGTTGAAGAATGATTTTCATTAACTCGCACGACCCCGAGTTAGCGATCGCGGGGGGGGGGGGGGGGGGTCGCGCTGGGGTTGGTGGGTTGAACAGGTCTAAAGAGTTCTCTTTTATGCTTTCAACATAACACATGGTAGTATTTCTATTATTATTTAGGAGCTCAGCATAGGATTCCACATTCTTTGATTGCTCCATTGACTAAGGGGGGGGGGGGGGGGGGGGGTGAAGCAGCAAGATTTCAGCTTTGCACATATAACCATGATAGGTGTATCATATATGTAGGATGGTAGCATAGATTCACATTCTTTGATTGTATTGGCAAGGAAAGATTTTTGGAGTTGTAGAAAGAATAGGTTGTACCGGAGAAATTCTAAGGTAACTTGGTTAATCTATCAACAGATTGTGAAATGATTCTTTAGTAAAGGAAGATTAATGTGTAATACATCCTATTTGAATATTTGTAACTTCATTTTTTCTAAAACAAATATTCTTGAACTGCCGTTACCTTTTTATTTATTTGTCTATTTGTTTATTCTTGGTGTGAAATTGTGAAATTTCTCGCATGCACCATTATTCACAAAATCACCAGGGGTTATACCAATAGAATATCGACATCTTGTACTATGTATATATAGATTTCCTTTGGATATATTAAGAAAAGTTTATTGTATATCTAATCTTGCATTTTTTTTAATTGTTTTATATTTTTATTTTAAATAAATTACTAAAACAATCGTTTTCACCGTATATTGCATTTTGGTCCACCTGTTGAATAAAATACATTTTAGTCCTTGACTTTTCAAAAGAGAATTTTTAGTCCCTTGACTTTAAATTGTTTTATTTTAGAATTTAACAATTAGAATATTATTTAAAGGAAAAAAACTGGAAAATAAAATATATAATATTCTAAGAGAGTAAAAGAGATACGGTCAAATTAAAAACTAATTTAATTTATTTTTTAAGAAAGAGGGACTTATGTTAGATGTAAATATTATTAAACATGAGAAAATTAACATTTACCCTTTTATTCTTTAATCGACGTCGTATTTTCCAAAATTAGGTTATCAGAAGAAATAATAATTAATTTGCCTCATAAATTTCATTGAAGTGGAAATTGAATTTCCTAACTGATTTTAACTGAAACTTTCAATCTAAAGATCAATTGAATCTATTTTTTAAAATAAATAAATTGCGTGCGAAATACATTTTGTTTAAATAGGGCAAATTGATTTTTTAATTGAAAATTAATTAAAATTGAACATGAATTTTGGTCAATTTCCAAACAACTATAAAACATTTGTCTTATAATTTCAAATTAGTGTCATAATACTAATAATAATAATAATACAATTAATAATACATAATTCTTTTAGAATTGGGAAATAAAAAATGAAAACTTGAGGCGGTCGCGGCGGTGGCAAGGAGAGGAAGGATAATGCCCAATGGTTAATGGTCCCCTCCTGACCGAGGGCCCATAAAAATAGAACCGTACAAAACAAAACAAACAAAAGGTTTAGGGTTTGAGCCCAAAATTTACGAAAACAAAAAGAAGTCTCCATCTTCCCGCCTTCCCGCCCCTCATTCTCTCTCTTCAATTCTTTACTCTTCTTCTTCTCCACTCTACTCTTTGAGAGAGAAAGCCAGATAAGCTCTGTTTTGTTTTTGTTTAAGCTATGATGTGAGGCTTTGAGAAGACTGAAATGTTGAGGAGATCTACGGAGAAGTACCTATGGAGCTGAACACACCTAATAAGGACCAACTCGTCTCCGCTCCTCTTTCTCAGTTTGAGGTCTGTCTTCTTCAAACCCTAATCTCTCTTTATTGCACTCTCTTAAATTGGATAATCGGCTTCAGTAAGATGATTTACCTTGCGGGCTTTAGTTCAGCGAATTTCTGTTTTCTCCTTAAGTTTGACTTTGATTTGATTTTGTTTTTTGGTTGGTAAGTTTGTTTCTATGGTATTATTGAACTACGGGCTTTTTTTTTTTCTCCGGTTAGGCTTTGTTTTTTTTTCCTAATGCATGGAATTCAAGCTTGTTTCGTATGGTTTTTCCGTTGGCTTTGTTTCTATAGTTGTTTGAATTGCTTTGGAATTTAGTGGGTGCCTCTTTTAGGGATTTGTTGACTGCTGGTTTAACTGGATTTTCGAATTTTTGTAAACCCTTTTGTTCTGTGGACGAGAGTGATGTAACTTGTTGCCAATTATGCTTCCTAGAGACAATGCAAGTTAAATAGCAGAAATATGAAAGAATAAAAAACTGAAGTAATTCCCTTGCTCAAAGTTTGAAAAATTAAAAGTTCTAAGTATAGTTTTCCTTCAATGGTTGCCCTATGCGTTTACTTAGCATATGACTACTTTGCTTCATTCATCATTGTTTTTTTCTTGGTTGAATGAGTATTGGTGATTATTGTAATAGCTCTCCAGATTTATTGATAATTGGCTTTTGTGATGATACAAAGAAATAATGCTTCTGATTTTGCAGGATTCTCCTGTCTTTAATTACATCAACAATCTCTCACCTATTGACTTAGTTAAATCAGTGTCCACTGATCAAACTTTCAACTCTCTATCTTTTTCATCCCCTCCATTGGTGTTCACATCACCAAAGCTCAATCCCCAAAGAAATGCTAGATCTATTATTAGAAGGTAAAAACTAAAGTCCCATATTGTTTTCCTTGCTTTATTATATCAAATGAATGAGCACTGGTGATTATTGCTGAGTCAAGTTTTATCTGGCTGTTTTTGTTACTATTAGGCGCCAATTCTCTGACCCATTGAAACCTGAGCTCTCTCACATTAAAGGTGACAACAATGCGAGTGAAGGGGTCTCTGAAGCTGTTGAACTACCTGATTCGTGCACTGAACAACTCAGATGCGCAACTTCTAGTAGTTCAGCTAAGGAGGTTACAACTGACCCACTCAATGAGCAATTGGAATTAGGAATTGAGCTGCCAAAAGCTTTCAAATGTGTTGGTGCTGGTCCAGATGGTGACATTGCTCTTCTTGATGCAATTAGGACGGATATTGAGCCAGAAAAGGTGGACAAATCAAATGAGAGACATTGTTTATATGAAAGTGAAAAGCATTTGCGCAGAATCTGTCGAATTGAGCAAAGTGAAGATGAGGCCGGATGTGATTGGGATACACTGATTTCTGATGTGTCTGATATCTTGTGTTTCGATTCATCCATTAGTGCAGAACAGTCTGAAGAGCAGAAAATTGTGGATCCTGGGACAATCTCTTTTGTCTCAAATGTACTGCAGATCCCACAGGATAATACCAATGCTTCGGAGAATATGGAATCTACCAATTGTGTTGGTTCTTCTGAACACAAAATGGGAGAAATAGGAACTCAGTCAACAGAATTAGGAAAAAAGGAGGCAGATAAAATACCGGCCGTACTCTCTGGCACTCTACTGAACAAGCTAGTTGTGGATGATGCAGCCACAGTTATGGACATCAAGGGGAAAAAGCGCCTATCGAGCTGCAAGGTAAAACTTAAGTAACTTTTGTTTACTCTGAGTGTTGCTTAATACAATGTAAATAAAGCTGATTTCTTTTGAAGTGACAACATTAAACCAACCTGACCTTCTTTTGAAATTTATGTTCTTTCTGAGAGCCTTGGGTGCTTGGGTTATCTTGATAAACTTCATGAATTCATTCCAAACATCTAGCTTTTCAACCGCAAAGCCTTGTTTTTATGGTATCATTGTCCTATATTTGTTATTGTAAAGTCGTTCATTTTCGTATAAAAAGATTTATGTCAGTTCCTTCTTATAAATTTGTGGGATGAAACTAGGCGACTGCTTATTGAAAGAAATGGCCAAGTCATGTAAACTGTTTTCATATGCAATACCAAGAAGTTCAAATTTAGTAATAAATTGCTTTAATTACATAAAGCATTAATGGTGATTTTGTATGTTTTGCTTTATCCAGTTGACATACTTTTGCTTGTTTTTGAGCAGCAAAATAGAATACGAAGGCTGGTTTTTGAGATGGCAGGTGCTCATAAAAAGAAATCAGTATGTGAAAGCAATGTGTCTCCTCAAATCTCACCGCAACCAGATAGTGGAGTTGCCCAGGTTGAAACGCATTCAGCTGCAAGAATGTCCATGTTATCAAGAAAGGGTATTGGTTTGCACTTGAATGCTCTTACTACTACTTCAAGTGATTGTAAAATTGTCAAGATTGAGACTTTATCTTCCAGGCAGGAAATAAGTAAGCTGACCTTCAATCCTTTTCTAATTATTTGACATTTGGCTCAAATTCTGTTAGTAAATCCTTACCTTAGACCTCTATGGAACTGGAGACAGGTTTGGCCCTTTGCGACAGTGAAGATAAGGCTATGGAAAATGCTCAACAAACATCAACGGATGTTAGTGAAGACTTTGGCACTAGCAGTCCTAAAACGAAGAGGTATTTCTAGAATTGATATGTTGTGAAACGCGAGTTCAAATAGCTGAACCAGAATATTCAATTTAATTTCTAGTTACTTGCAGGCACAAACTGGAACCTGTTGGAGCATCCTGCAAGCGATGTAACTGTAAAAGGTCAAAATGCTTGAAGCTGTAAGTTCATATGTTTGCCTAAATTTATGCAAATAGGTTTAAAGTGTCCTTACAATCAAATGCATTATCTCAATTCTTACATTTATTGTAGCATGATAGATCCTGTAATCGGAAGTATAATTACTGTGAATGTTATGTTATTTGCTACAGTTATTGTGAATGTTTTGCTGCTGGACTCTACTGTATTGAGCCTTGTTCATGTCAAGATTGTTTTAACAAGCCTGCTCATGAAGGCACTGTTCTAGAGACTCGGAAACAGATTGAATCTCGCAATCCTCTTGCTTTTGCTCCTAAAGTGATTAGAAGCACAGATTTTGTTCCTGAAATTGGGGTTAGAAATCCTCCCTCTAGCTAAACTATTTGATTATGAGTCATGCTAGCATGTTAATGGTTGCATTGCATCCTCTTCTTGTTTAGTTAACATGGTCTCATTTGTGTGGCAAAGTGCCAATGATGCAATCACATTGCATCCTCTTATTTTTGTTAGGGCATGGTCTCTTTTGTGTGGTAAAGACAATGACATGGTGCCTCACAAAATACCAGATATGATTGTATTTTGATGGCTGTGGTTTCATTTTAATGGTTGTCTGTTTGTTCTGTCATTGGCAATATTTTTATTTCCTTAAATTGTTTGTGCAGGATGAAGTCAACAAAACTCCGGCTTCAGCCAGGCATAAAAGAGGATGCAATTGTAAAAAATCCAGTTGCTTAAAGAAATACTGCGAATGTTTCCAGGTTTTTACTCTTGTCACTTTCTTTGTGCTGTTCTTTTTATCCCTTCTAATGTGGACAACACTCTATGTATTAAGGGTGGGGTTGGTTGCTCTTCCAACTGTAGATGCGAAGGGTGTAAAAACACTTTTGGTACCAAGAATGGTAAGTGTTTATCAAGTACTTGTTCAAATCCTAATGGTAGAAATCAATGACTTTGCTTGCGATGAGGGTCCTGCCTTTCATTGATAAATGGATTGATACTTATAGGACTTGAAGAAGATGAATTTGAAGGCGGAGAGTCTGAAATCCTTGAGAAGAATGCATTGGATGTGAATTTGGATGGTAAAATAGAAGGGGGCGAAGAACAGCATGCAAATCTTCCAGAACTTTCTGAAAGTGCTAGGTTCTCTCTTTCAGCATATTATAAATCAACATAACATTCTCACTAATTACAAGTTCACTTTTTAAGATCGAATGTTATCATTTTGTTAGGTCTTCAATTAAACTTCCAATGACCTTCAGTGGGAAGCTCTCAAGATCTCTTCCAGTTATTGGTACATCAACTCAATTGTGCTCCAGCCAAAATCCAGGAACAGATCTGTTTTGCCAGCCTAAATTTGAAACACATCTTCAGGCGATTCCAGAAGAGGAAACCCCTGAGATTCTAACCAGCAATCGCTCAGCTGCAAGTGTTGTTAAGTCAACCTCACCAAACTGCAAAAGGGTTTCACCTCCTCATCATGGATTCGGGTCGTCTGCTAATTGGAGGGGTGGTAGAAAGTTGATTCTGAGATCTGTCCCACCCTTCCCATCTCTCAACTCACCGCATCAGCAATGACAGAATCCTCCGATAAAATTGTCATCGTCAAGAATTATAATGCCGAGGCATGTTGTGTTATGAGCCAAGCATAAGGGGATCCCATGTATAATAGTAGTGAGACGAATTCGTTTCCCTGTCGATAATGCTATCTTCAATGGCACCTTAAACATTAATGTAATGTATGTCTACCCCTTGTATCTTAGTTGTATTGCCCAAGATAAAGCAGTGCCTGTAGCATATACCTCTAAAGTTTCTCCAAGTTGTAGCAACTCTTAAAAGATATTTGTTAGTTACCAATTGTACTGTTAGCTGTGTATTTTGTAGTAGACAGAATCTTTTTTCTTGCTCTTTTGTTTGTTTGCAATCCCTAAATTAAGTGTACAAGTAACTATCTGTCCTTCAAATTTGGTTACAATTATAATTTAATCTCCCATATTTAATAAATATATTTTTTATTTTTTAAAAGTATGCTTAAAAGATACCATATAATTAATTAATTGATCATTATTTATTTTTTTATATTATTTTAATAGGTAAAGCGCTCTTTGAATATTTAAAAATATTCTAATTTCAAGGAGACTTTTGATTAAGGAAAAAAAATTTTCTATTATTCCATCTTACCTATAAGATTTCTTATGTTTACTATTTTATTGTTACTTAACTTTTCATTTAATGCATAAACGATGAATAAATAATTTAAAACATCTAAATTTTAGGGAGTTAATAAGCACAATAGTTAGTTGCCTACTGTATATGTGACGAAGGGCGAAAATTTTGAATTTTGCAGACGACTTGACCTGTATGTTGATTTTTATCTCTAACAAATACGTGGAAAATCCATGTCTGCTTAATAAAGAAGACGGCTTTGGATAATATAACAGTTTCTTTCTGGGTCAATAATGAAGTGAAGGATATTTATCACTTATTTTGGAATTTATACTGTTTTTGGGCCATACCATAAATGGCTTGATGAAAACTGATTAGACTAAAATTGAAATTTGGACGTGATGAAAATCAGTGCTCACAAAATAATATATATATATATATATATTAGAACAGTTATTGTAATTTAATTAACTAGATTCCATTTATTTTTAGAAAATATTTTTTAATTTTGTTTAAAAAATATTTCTAAATAACTTATTTTCGTTATTTGATCGTTGATATTGAAAATTAATTAAAAAATATTAAAATTTTTATAACTATAGAAATTTTGTATTTTAAAAATTTATTACTAAATAAGATGAAAATGCATATATACATATATAAAACTCCAAATTGATAGTACGCCTACCAGCCTATCAGTCGAGCCTTTTCCCATCCTTACAGCCAAATAGCCAATTCTTTTAACCAGCGTTTCAAACTGCATAATGAAGCGTTCTTGCGCCATTGCTATCATTCGTTTCTTCTGCTTTAGTTTGCCTACTTGTGCTATGATCTACGGAAATAATGAGACAGATCGACTAGCTTTGCTAGAATTTAAGTCTAAAATAACTGATGATCCTCTTGGTGTCATGACTTCATGGAATGCCAGTTTTCATTTCTGCCAATGGTATGGTGTTCAGTGTGTACGGAGACACCAGAGAGTGACGGTGCTAGATCTACGCTCTCTCAAGCTTTCTGGTTCCATATCACCCCATATTGGCAATTTAAGCTTTTTAAGAGAATTGTTCCTTCAAAACAATAGCTTTACCCAAGAAATCCCTCATCAGATCAGCCATTTGCTCAGACTACAAACTTTGTTTCTTCATAATAATTCCATTGAGGGGGAACTTCCTTGTGTAATTTTAACTAACTGTTCTAACCTTGTTTCTATTAATTTGGCAAGAAACAAACTGGTAGGGGAAGTTCCTTGTAAGCTTGGATCCTCATTGAAGCTCAAGTACATGCGTTTTGGAAAAAATAATTTGACAGGGACTCTCCCTCCATCTTTAGGGAATTTATCATCTCTTCAATACTTCTCTGTAAATGGAAATCAATTGCGAGGGAATCTTCCTCATACTTTTGGCAAGTTGAAGAATTTAAAGGATTTAATTTTTTCTAGCAATCAGTTTTCAGGTACTATCCCTTACTCCATCTACAATATCTCTTCCATTGAGATTATAGATGCAGCATTAAACAACTTCCATGGCAATCTTCCAATTGACTTGGGCCTTCCAAATCTGATTCACTTTTGTATTGTATCTAATAAATTCTCTGGCTCAATTCCTGCTTCAGTTTCAAACGCCTCCAACCTGCAATCTCTTCAGCTAAGCATCAATGATTTGACTGGAGCAGTTCCTTCTTTTGAGAAATTGCAGTCTCTTTATTTTTTAACTATGTCAGAGAACCATTTAGGAAGTAGTGCGACTGGGAAACCTAACAACGATGACTTGAAGTTTCTTTCCACTTTGACTAATGCCACCATTTTAAGACTGATAAGCATAGGCCAAAACAACTTTGGAGGAGAGCTACCTCAAGAGACCGGAAACTTATCGAAAAAGCTTGAGGCTTTTGATTTAGGAGGCAACCAAATATTTGGAAACATCCCAGCTGGATTATTTTCTCTTGAAAGCTTACAGGTATTTAATGCATCATCTAACAGATTCTGGGGTACCATTCCTCATACCATAGGAAAGCTTCAAAATCTACGACTGCTTTATCTAGATTATAACCAATTCATGGGAAGTATTCCATCTTCTATTGGAAACTTGACAAATTTGCTTCAAATAGATTTGTCTGACAATAATTTTCAGGGCATTATCCCTTCGAGTCTAGGCAATTGCGAAACATTAATTTCTATTGATCTTAGTAGAAACAATTTTAGTGGTTCTATACCTTCTAAACTTTTTCAACTTTCTTCATTATCATTATATTTTGGATTATCTGGAAATCGATTGTCAGGTTCCTTTTCCAATGAAGTTGGAAATTTGAAAAATCTCCAAAGGCTAGAGCTTGGTAATAACATGCTATCAGGAAATATTCCAACTAGTCTTGGCAGTTGTGTAATTCTAGAGTTTCTCGACATAAGCAGAAATAACTTCCAAGGCTCCATTCCTTCATCATTAATTTCATTAAGAGGCATCGTAGAATTGAATGTTTCTCACAACAATTTGTCAGGAAAGATTCCAGAGTTTCTAAAGGCATTCAACTCAACACAGACTTTGGATCTATCTTATAATGATTTCGAAGGTATGGTACCAACACAAGGTATTTTCAAGAACGCAAGTGCAACGTCAATAGCAGGAAATAAAAGGCTTTGTGGTGGTATACCTGAATTTGGGCTACCTGCCTGTAATTCCGAAGAACAAAACAAAAGAATGACCATCAAATTGAAGATAATAATCTCTACAGTTTCTGTGATTACAAGCGTAGCACTTGTGCTTGTTTGTTTGTTTCTTTGCTACTCAAGGAAGAAAAAGGAAGGCTCTGCATCCACACCTTTTGGCAATGCTCCATTGAACTTGTCCTATCAAAGTCTTCTTAAAGCCACTAATGGATTCTCTTCAAATAACTTGATAGGCACAGGTGGCTCTGGGTCTGTGTATAAGGGAGTTCTCGATCCTGAGGGAATTGTGATTGCAGTGAAGGTGCTCGACCTTCAACGTCGAGGGGCTTCAAAGAGTTTTCTAGCAGAATGTGCAGCCATAAGGAACATCAGACATCGAAATCTTGTCAAAGTACTTACAGCTTGTTCAAGTGTTGATTATCAGGGTAACGATTTCAAAGCTTTAGTTTATGAATTCATGAGCAATGGGAGCTTAGATGATTGGTTGCATCCAATTCTTGGACCAGATGAAGTGCCAAGGACTTTAAATGTTCTTCAAAGACTTAATATTGCCATTGATGTTGCTTGTGCGCTCGAGTATCTCCATCTTCATTGTGGAGCACCAATTGTTCATTGTGATCTAAAACCAAACAACATTCTTCTTGATGAAGAAATGACAGCACATGTAAGTGATTTTGGGTTGGCGAAGTTCCTTGCTGATGACAGGCTAGATTCTGCAAATCAATTTAGCTCTCTTGGACTGAGAGGAACTATTGGATATTGTCCTCCAGGTAATTGTACTTAAATCATATTCTTACCATTAATTCGTGATATTCATATATACTTCATATAAAGTATATATAGCCTCGATGTATTTCTAAACTAACTTATCATAATATGTATGTATTATAGAGTATGGTGTGGCAGGCGAAGTATCAACATCTGGTGACATTTTTAGCTTTGGCATACTCTTGTTAGAGATGTTTACAGGAAAGAGACCCACTGATGATATGTTCAAAGAGAATTTGAGCTTGCACAATTTTGTTAAAGAAGCATTGCTTGAACATGTGGCCGGACAAGTCATAGATCTCAACCTTCTTCATGTGCAACTCAATGTAGATGTAATATCAAGCAATAATCAGAATTTTAGTACAAGGGGAAACAATATACTTATTGAGTGCCTGGTTTCAATACTTGAAATTGGAGTTTCTTGTTCGGTTGAATTCCCACAAGAGCGCATGAACATTGGTGATGTTGTTGCTCAACTCTCTTCTGTTAGAAATAAACTTTTGGGCTCTGGATTATTTCAGGGAGGAGAAGTTAGAAATGCACTTCAACTCTACTAACTAAATAAAAGTTGAAGCACAGATAGTAAAACGTCCTCATCTTCTGATGATATAGTCTCATATACACTTCATTTATATGTTTGTCAAAGTGAAGCAAAACAATTAATTAGAAATCTCAGTTTTCTTTTTATCACGGGTTTACAAGGTTGATGATGACGGATGTAGATATGAAATGTAGATGTTAAGTAATTCCCCAAACGCTCACAAAAAATTGTTATGTTTGTAATGGTTTCTCTACTACCTTTTTCCAAGGTAATGAAATGTTGTAATGTAGCAACCTCTGTTATACATGTTCGTAATATTGCCACTTGCATGGCAGTTAGTACTGAGCTCTTGCTTAATACTTGTATTTGAAGTCTATTTTGGATTAGAATTTTGTATTTGTATCTTACTTCTAAATATATCTTTTAGTTTTTATCGCATAATTTCCAACCTTAACAAAATTTATTAAAAAACAAGACTACACATCCCAATCAAATTTTAATACTCAACCCGATATAAATTCTGAACCAATGGTTAAAAAACGTTTTTGAAATTATGAAATTTTCCATTTTGTAGAAATCCAGTAAAAAGACAAGGAAAAAAAATCTGTCAATTATTATGCTAAATTTCAACAAACCGCAGAAAATCCTCCTTTAACGCTTCAAAAGATAATATTAATTGCCCATCCGTCTACATTATGAATATCAGCAATGCAAGCCAATTGCAAACTAAACACAAGGACTATGATCATTCACTACACCCTGCCAAGTTCATCAACCAAACAAATATGAAATCCAAAACAAAATCATAATGAAGCATTAGAATCTGGGTACATAAGGAAAAAGCTAATGGCTATTAATATCTAAAGAATCCACACATATTGGTCATATACAGACCTTAGCTCAGCACCTCTTAATATCCAAAAATGCAAAATTTCCAAGTACTAAATGTTCACAAGTCTGAAAACAAGAGGATTATAACAAACTAAAATACTCCTTAGGCTGCACCGACAACTTCAGTCTCTGCCTCAGCAATTGTTTCATCAGCCGGCCTGTCCAACTTCACACCAATATCATCGGCCGAATAGTCACCGTGAACCTAGCGATGAACAGCATATCAATGAGTCAATGAATCCATAAAGATTTGACTTTAAAAATGGCTTTCATGTTAAACTATGTTGCACAAAATGGCTTTCATGTTAATCTATATTGCACATCAACATAATGTTTACTTGTGTTTACAAATTTTGAAACTTAAGAAGCAAATGATACCTCCATCAACTTTCCAAGGTCAAATTTGGGTGCCTTCAAGATCTTGACCTTTCGAATATAGACATTTTGCAATGGGTATATGCTGGAAGTTGCCTTCTCAATCTCTCTACCAATCATCTCAGGAATGAACTTTGCCACCAGTTCTTTCAAATCACATGATGAGGCCTGATTAATCATAATTTCCCTCATCTTCCGGCGAATCTGGCATCAAGGACAAGGCAAAAGCAAACAGTTAACAAGTGCAGTTGTATAAAATTAATTCAACCACTGGGAAAAATATAAACCTGGCGGATCTGACTGGACTGAGCATAGCAGGTCCGCTTGACCTGGTTTGCACGTCTCTTAGTGAAAGCAATGCAGAACAACCTCAGAGTGTAATTATCGGTTGTTTTCACATCAACATGGGCTTCGATCAGTGTCTGCCATTTCCGCACCAGTGATCTCAGCTTATCTGTAGTGAAGTCCATTCCCTGAAATTTGTGGGGAAACAAGAAATCAAGTGATTCATAAGGATAGAATACTTATGTCCAGAAAAAAAGTTGCCTTCCAGCAGAAAATAGTGACCCTGATGCAACTTACCCAGAAGTTTGTCAGCACATTCCTTCCTTGCACATCCTCTGCTCTGAGACGGATTTTCCTATAGGCATTATCTTCATCTTTTTGAAGGTCAGCCAAAGATACTTCAAAAACTCTATGTTTCAGCCCCTCAGAAGCAATCTGTTAACACAATCAAACTCTTACGTTAGCACAGAACAAAAATTGCATAATAATTCCCAAATAATGCATCTATCAACATCTACCTCACATCAGAGACATTGGAAGTCACATAGTCCAGTCTTATACAAATGGAGATGACAGCCCGAAAAAAGCAAATGGATTCACATGCAAAAATTCAAAATTTACCAAATGTTCCATTGGAGTTAAAGGAGTACTGTAAGTTCCTGTCAATTAACTACCCTTTATTTTTCTTTTTTTTGGTTTTGGGGATAGGGGAATGGGTTTAGTAATCGCAAAGATTCACAATAACAGCTACAAAAACGCAATTTGATTGATTTTACAAACGAAGATGGTCATTTATCAAAATAAAATTTCCATCAGGCAGTCACCAGGCTATTCAGATTCAAATAATCTAAGCAACATCCTCAAACATCTCATGGACTAACTAACAACACACGTATGTATATGAGATTGTGAAAAGGAGGCAAAAGAAATACCTTGGTTCCCTGAGTTCTGGTGACAAGGGTTTTGCCAACATTTCTGACATTGAAAACAGAAGGTGCCTTAATGTCATACCAGTCCTTCTTGGCAAACGGATCAGCTCTGTTTCAATAATCCACCATATCACAAATTCGTCGAAAAAAAAAACAAATATTTGCAAAAAATTAATTAAAGCACACAGCAAAATATATCCTTCCTCGATTGAAATTGTATAATATTGAACTTATCGATAATACACAGTACACGCATCTCCAATCATCAATATATATACACGTAGAAATTAACATATGAACTCTATCTCTAATCAAAAGATTCAAAATTCATATGATACTCAGGTCATTAAGATGTTACGGTGATTGTAAATCTACTTACGCCTTCTTCTTGCCTCCCTTCTTTCCCTTGGATATACGCTTGTTCTTTCTGAGAAAAAGAAAAACAGAAACGAAATCATTTCAATGTCCAAATGCTATAGATAAGGGAGAGATTATTGAGGTTAACATGGATGAATACCCGACGGCCATGATTTCAGAGCTGCTGCTATTAGGGTTTGGCTGCCGTTTAGAAGATGCAGTGGTAATAAGCAGAGCTGGAACAAAAACCCTACTAGGGTTAGCTCTTATATCCACCAAGAATTATATATGCCACCGGTTAACCCATTAATTTACGAAAATGCCTCTTGGGCCACCTGGCAATAAGTAATAACTGAAATAAAAAAAGTTAACAGCAAAAGAAATTCATTAAACGAATAGATTAATATATGTACCCAAAAAAAAAAGCATATTTTTCCATATAGTTTTGAATAAAAGAAAATGTAAAAAAAATCAATAATCTCATTTTCTTAAAATTATATTTCTGTGACAGGATGATAGAAATAATAAAGTAGTTTGTCTTGTTAAGGAAATAATTACTTCTGAAAAAATATTTTTGAACTAATTTATTTTTTCCAACAATTCATTGGTTATAGTATTAAAAATTAGCCAAAACATATTAAAAAACTAAATCTATAAGACTACAAATTTTAGAATAATAAAAATTTATATATAAAACTTTATTAATATTACATGAGAAAAAATGTATAAAAATTATATCAGACTTTCTTGTAGAGGATATTTCTCTGAAATTAAAGTCATTTAATCATTTTCTTATTTTTTTTAAACTACTATTTTTTTTTTCTCCAAAATTGAGATTATTTAATGATTTTCCAATTCTTAAATTAACCTTCATTTTTACCTTAAAAAAAAAAAAAAAAAACTCTTATTTTTTTTAAACTACTATTTTTTTTCTCCAAAATTAGATTATTAATGATTCCAATTCTTAAATTAACCTCATTTTTTACCTTAAAAAAAAAAAAAAAAAAAACCTTTCTTTTTTTATTGAGCATATCTTAATTATTTTTAAAAAAAAAAAAAAAAAACCTTCTTTTTTATTGAGATATCTTAATTATTTTCTTAATTCTTATGAAAGTAAATGATATCAGAAGCGGTTTATTGGCGTTTCTGCAATCGACTAGTATTGCAGAATTTTTAAGAATTTCGATGTATAAAATAATAAAAAAAGGAAAATCTGTTACACTATTATTTCGATAGCAAAGAAAAAAAAAATTCATCTCACGATATTAGTAGTTTGCTCAATGGAGGATTCTAAAATAATACATCATGTCCTAATGTTAAGGACTTCAATGAAAAGAAAAACAAGAACTTGAAACATTTGTAGCATTCTAGCTTATCAACCATAGAAAGCATCACTCAATGATAAAGAAGTTATGATGAAACTTTCAAGCTTTTTAGTGCTGAAGTGAGCACAGAAAGCTTGCTAGAAGCCCTTTGCTTGTAGTCTTTCTCCAAAGTTGCTGTTGCAAGAGACTGTAGCTCTGGGCTATCTTTGTCTTCCTTGTTTCGCCCCTTCGTAAGCTGTGCAATGGCGGAAGTACACTGGATAACAGGGATCATAGTATTCTTTTAGTCATACAGTTCAGATATCAGCTAAATGACAGATTAGAAGAAGCAAAGAGCTCATAACTACAGTAGATAATATATAAAGCTAATGAATGGATTTTGCCTGTGAAGGCCAAAAGAGAAACAAATAAATGAAATATAATGCAACCATCATTGAAATTAATGAGTATTGAGGAGCTCACCAAACAAATTCCCAAAAGTGCTCTGGTGTTCTTGCCCCCAGTCAACTCTATTGTAGATGCATAATATTTCTTAGCTGCCTGTAGGTTTTCTAATCCACCAAGAGTGTAAAGCACCTGTTAAACCAAGAAGGCATAAGCATTAAACAGTAAAACCAAGAAGATTAACATTTACTGACAGTGGCAAGATTGCATTGCAACAGTCTCCAAAAGCTTCTAGACACACATATCAAATGTGGGCAGCAGCTATAGAGCTTTTAAAGGAAGAGGGGTCTGAGGCAAGCTGTTTGGGTATGCCTCAAGTGTTTTCTATCAACAAATAGTTTCAGAATGAGAGATGCTGTCAAGCTTCTCCTTCTGCATGGTTTGATGAGTATTAGCAGAAGTTGGGATTTTCGTCAGCTGTTGTATAGGATTAATGGCAAGAAGGAGAATATGTAGTATTTTTACAAATAAGGAGATGGCAAATTTAATTGCATCTTGTTTTGTATATTATAATATTCTCAAAAAAGATCTATTTTACTCTTAAACGCATCAAAATTTATTAAACCACAAAAACCAAGAGAAAAGGAAAGAGATTAATATTTCATTAAAATAAAAAGGATAATAACCAGAATGGAGAAGTTACTTACATCAGCATAGGCTAAATGATATACAGGAACAGTAGGCTGAGATAGTATCAACTCCTCATAGCAGAATGCTGCTTGCTTGTACCTAATTTATCAATGTAGAGACATAGATTAAGCTGCTAATGAAGTATCCAGTGACAACACGACTGAAGGAATTTAGTAGACAATAGCTTTCTTAACTGACAATAAAGAAAAGGAACTCACATCTGTAGAGATACATATATCTCAGCAAGTTCTCTCCAGGCATCAGAATCTGCCATAAATCTAGCAAAGTTGGAAAGGGATGAACAACAAAAGAACAAAACTCAGACATGCACAACACTGATTTATTATCACAACCACAAAGAATGAGGGTTTTCAGATCTGCCTCACATTTCAAGATATTTGTTGAGCAATTCAATAGCTCCTGATATGTTGCCTTGTGCCTTTGCCACAGCTACCCTCCGCTTAAGTATTACCTGCTTAAGAAAACCAATAAATAAAGCATCCCCTCAAGAAATAAAAGTTCCATTTCATTAATAATTGGATACAAATTTACCTGATCCAGTGGATTATCTTCTAGCAGACTGGAGTAAGCCTTTTCAGCCTCTGCCCAAGATCCCTTTGCTTCAAGTAACATCCCCTCCAGCCTGCCTGTAATTTAGTCCAAAATAACATTATCAAAACATCAAATGTCAAAAGCTCAAGAAATATCTCTTCACTAGTTACATAATTAGTTTAACAGCATTAAAAGGCCCAAAATACAGCCAAAAGGTACTGACTATTCATCTTTTCAATATATAAAACCAGCTGTTTATGACCGAAGCCAACTATGTTACAGAATGTCCACCAATATATAAGCTGTTTAGACCCGAAGCCCAACTTAGTGTTACAGGAATGTCCACCAATATTATATTATATATATATATATATATAATATATTAATTCCTCTTGAGCCAAAAAAAACTAGCCAATTAGATATAGTGATCCTACATCATAGGTCATCCGTCACTGCCACATGCTAAGAAACAAAAGAAAACGTTATATAATCCTCTTGAGCCAAAAACTAGCCAATTAGATATAGTGATCCTACATATAGGTCATCCGTCACTGCCACATGCTAAGAAACAAAAGAAAACGTGCTGTCCAATTGAGGACATATCACAGAAAGTTCTCCATCCCTAGAAGCACACCATCAAAGACTGAAGGCCTAATGAAGACAGACAAAATTTCTAGCACGAAGAATATTGAAATGGGATCACTGACCAAGAATCTTCAGATTGGTTATTTTAGTATTAGCCCATTAAAATGTGGCCAGATGATGAGTTAAATAAAACAATTGCTAAAAGGTTCTTTGCTTTGTTTCTCTTTACTGTTGGATAAGCAAAATGGAGAAACAAATGGTGATAAGAATGTTGACAATTTCATACCTATATATCCAGGTGTGCCCCTTAGTATCTAAAAAAATTGCTAGAAAACCTAAAACTCTCCTAGCCACAGGGCCACAGATAGAAGAAACGAGAAAAAGTAGGATAATGGAATTTCTTAAGCACAATTCACGGGTATGAAACCGGGACAAGTAGGAATGCTCCTACACAAAATAATGGTAAAGCACACAAATAGAGCTGCTCGTAGGTTATTTTGACTTACCAGCTCTTTTGCTCTCTGGAAATCTCTTCTGCAACACATTAATGCAATCCTGCAAAAAGTTCCAGAATTAAAAGTGCACCAATTTCATATCATTTCAAGATAGTGCATCTTGCACTGCCCACTATTGAAATAATCAACAAAATTCTATGAATTAAACAGCTCCACATAAAACATTATGTTTTAGCATGGAAAAGGAAAGGAGGGTCAGAAATGGATATGAGTTGAGCGCTTTGATCTAATGATAGCTCAAGCGGTGAGGAGCTACTGCATACATGATAATCTGTGTCTTCAAAAGATATCTAGGGTGACACACCAGTTGTTGACAAAATATATGGTAATACTAATCATGATAAAGCAATCATAAGACTGCAAAAAAACCATATTTTATCATCTAAACAATGTATGACCTAATGAAACAGCTTAAATCTGAGAGTACCAGTCTTCTTCGAAAGAAATTATGGCTTTAATCACCAATAGAAACTTTTGCCTAGATTCTCGTTTCTTAAAAATAAAAACAGGCAATGATGTTGAGTGTAGAAGGGGGAAAAAGCAATACCTTCGCAACATCAAGACACTGGCAGTCCATGGCTGCAATTGCCACCTGTTCGTACAGAGTCCATTCTACATCAAGAAAAAAACATCTCCTGTTAGAAGTACTATTCGATAATTGCAGAGCTGCAACTTTGGAAAAAACGGGGAGGAAGCTGAGGGAAAAACTTTAAATTGCAGTGACACTGAAAGTCTTCAATTCTAAAGGTTTTGTTTGGTACAAAAGAATTTCATGAAATTTTATAGAATTCAATTTACAACATATTTGGTATAAATGAAAATTTATTTAGAATTTCACATTTTCAATTTTATGGAATTGATTATGCTTAGATCATCTGATAGAATTTGCAAATGAATTTTAAACTTAGAAGGAGAACAAGCTACTAAAACTAACAATTTTAAGTATAAGCTAGTAAAGCTGCACGTTTAGAATGAATTCTATAATTGATCCAAACATGAAATACATTAACGAAGTTCATTTGAAAATGAAATGAATTCCACATAAATTTATTCTAAGCACCATGAAAGATTTAACTACTATTTCAATTAGGACATCAATTTTTCTTTTCAATTTAAAAGCAATGAGATCTATATGTGTGCGCGTGTTAAACTCAAATCACAAGACCAACGGAAAACAGGCCATTGGTCTAATCTATATTAGAAGTCGAATAAATCTCTAGTCTTGACAAACAGTGTACTGTTTTCTATAGAATCCCTCGCACGCAGAACTAGTGCTTTCCATTAGACACTCCTGCTGTTTACTTTCTTATACTTTCAATTCCTCCCATATCCAGATAAGCAGTCATTGTAGCCTCTTAAACATAGTCAAACTCATTCATTGAGAGGTCAAGGCTTTCACACTGTGTTACACAGAATTTCATATTCAAATCAATCAACACCAAATTTTGAAGTCTCAAATCCCAATCATTCAAAATCATACAAACAAGTCCAGAACTCTTAATCAGACCCAATTCAAATCAACCACAGAGCTCGTCAGAATGCTGAAAAAAACTGAAATTCACTGCAATTAAGCAAAACCCAATATAGCAAATCAATAAAGAAGAGAAAGGAACTTTAAAAATAAATAAATAAATCACCTTCAGGGCCAAGACTAGATCTTTTCTTCGGCTCATTCAAGATCAACAAACCATGTTTCAAGACCTTATCTGATCTTCTAACCTTGAGTTTCCTGACCAAGCAGAGATACTCCCATGCTCCTCCACCTCCATGCTCTACTTGACTTTCTAGCCTATTCAATTGTGTCTCCTCTGTTTTAGTCACCATAGTATTAGTCCCTCTCTCTCTGTGGATAGTAGGCGTATCTGACTATCTTTCTATGCTCTCGATCTCCGGCTCTGGCCGGCGGATCTGTTATATACTTGTACCGTTAACGAGAGGACGGAAAGAGTTAAAAAGAGTGCGAACTGACCTTGGAACACTCGTTTTCGGCTTTGGGTTAATTATTATTTATTTTGTCATGTTTCACTTAATTTACAAATTAAAACCTTTTAATTTAGTTTAGGATGGAATTCATTGGTTTAAATTTTATTGTTAATAAAAAAAAATCCATAAAGTTATCTATAATAATTGAATATTGAGGTGAGGCTGCTAGAAAAATAATTATTAATTTTGTGTGTTATGGTATATTTTATAAAAGTTAATAAATTTATGAAAAATTTAAATATCATCATTCAAATTTAGTAAGTTCAAATGAAAATAACTAGAGTGATAAAAATTTTAAAATAAATAAGGGAAATTTATTAATCAAATTTACATTTATTGAATATTCGATCCAACAAAATAGTATGGGGATAAGATTTTTCCATTATTTTTAAATAACTTTTACTCAATATGGTTTAAATAACTTTTAAATTTACTATTTAAATCTTTCCTATATGGTTTGTTTTGTTCCCTCATCAAGTTTAACGGTTTAAATTATTTATATTTATCATAAATAATTAGTTAATGGATAAACGGGAATATATGAAAGATTTTGCAAATTTATTTATTTTAATTCATCCTCCAATATAGGTAATTCCATTTAAAATAATTATAAATGGTGAATGAAAAAACATCCAACTCATAATAAACAAGTGAAAAATGTTTTTTTTTTTAATTAAGAGGTATTTTGTATGGATGGAATTCCAATGATATATTTAAATATTTAATGAATTTTTCATTTTTTTAATTTAATTGAAGAGTAATAAACATAAATTTCCATGATACTCTTAATTTAATCATTTTAAAGCAAAAGTGGGATTTATGAATTTCATAATCTTTTTAATCATCGATGCTAATTAAATCATTTAATTTTATTTTTACAAGTATTACTATTCAAATTTGTAGGCTCTATTTTACAACTATAAATGATAAAAATGCAAAATTATATAGATTTCACATCAAATAAATAACCACCAATTTTTGAAAATGATTGGAAACTATTTGTTTTGTGGGAAAATGCATTTCCACTTTGTATAGAGGCGAACGACAATTAGATATTAGCAGAAATTTATCAAACGTCAGCAAGTTTTTTCTGTCGAGTTTTCTCAAGTGATGAGACTAAAAGTAAAACGACACATTTTTGGAGAAGCAGTGTAGTAAACTAAAACCTCCAGATGCGGTGGCACGTTTCAGTACTAAAACCCTGCCTGTCGTCTTCCTTCTGCAACTCCACATATTATGTCAGAACCCTAACCACCGCATCAAGAGAAAGTTATTCTTCAATATCTCCGATGTCAACCCTCAAAACTACCATAGAAGAACGCGACGTCGGAATCCTCTGCTATATATCTCAACTCCCTGGCTTTCGCGGAATTCTCAAGCAAAGATACTCCGATTTTATAGTAAACGAAGTTGATACCGATGGAAATGTAGTTCATTTGACCTCTCTTGAAGTCCCTCCACAGGTTAATTTCATAATTTTTCGGAAAGTCGATACTTGTTTAGTCTGTTTAGATAGGTTTTTGTGTTAATTTGTTTTTTGCTTTTATTTTATTTTTTTTAGATTGTGGAAGCTGTAGGAGACAGAGCAAACAAAGTATCGAATGAATTAGATAAAGATTACAAATCTGAAATTGAATCGTTTAGGTTACTTGCAAGTGAGCCTGATACGCAGTGTTTAGAAGCTTTTATTGCTCAAATTACTTCTGCTAGTGAAGATAGAAGTAGCATTTCGCCTATTCTTCTTTCTCCGGATTCTGATAAAGCTCATAGAACGGTTTGTTCTCAAGTTTTGATTTTATTTAATTTATCTATTTATTTTTAATGGCGTACATGATGTTTGTTGATTTGGTGTTTTGAATTTTATAGGCAATGCACAATTTCTTCAAGGAGAAGTTCAAGTTCCTTGTGACTGATACTGTTGACGGACCTGATGCTTCATCGAAATGCATTCGTATCAGATTGAATTCTGGAGGACATAAAAATGGAGGTAGAAACTCCAAGAAAAGGAAGGAAAGAGGTGATAAGCCTTTTGATAGTAGAGGTTCAGATGATTGGCCAGAGCATCTTGGCAAATTTCTTAGGTGGTTGTCAAATAATGGTTGTAGGATTTTCAAAATTGCAGCAAATATAGCTTTTTTTTTTTTTTTTTATGATGAGAGATTTTGTTATTATAATTTAAAATCATTAAGGGACCGAAAATTTAAATTTTCAGGTTTCATCTTTACAAAGAGAATAAGGATACACAGGAAGCTATGAGTCTGATAGGAAAGATGCTTGGCCTTCAGGTACATCAAGCTTTGTGGCGTTGTTATGTTTTTGCCTACGTTGAGATGGTGAAAGATAATAAAACCAAAAATTTTTGGCTTACAATCGGATTATTATTTGAATCAGTCATTTTGGGGCATAATTAGTAATCATGGGAATAATACTTTTTTTTTTTGGCCTGTTATCTTTTTAAACCTTTTTTTTTTTCCTGGGAACAAATATGTTGATATGCTGCTCGTATTTCCCCCTATTTGGATTATGATGTCTGTGCTTCTAGGAAATTGAAATTGTTTTATCATATTTTGGAATTTCTGTTTGAATTTTTTTTTTTCACAGCCACGATCTTTTGGGTTTGCGGGTACAAAGGACAAGCGCGCTATCTCAACTCAAAGAGTAAGCCATTCTCATTAATCAGAAATCCTCCTGTTGCTTCATTTTAGTTTGTCCATTTATAAAGGGCATTTGCTTCAACCTGAATTGAATTGCGATTATAAAATGGAAATTCATTTGGGATTTCTAGGTCTATGTTCTTAACAAAGTTGAGTGTGACTGCATGAATGGTGCAATTTTCTTGGCATGCTTGATTAATTATTGCCTGATTGGAGAAAGATATTTCAGTTGTTATGTTCTTTTTGTTCTTCCAGGTCACTGTTTTCAAGCAGCATGCCAGTAGACTAGCTGCTCTTAATGACAGATTGATTGGTATCAAAGTGGGTGATTTCTGGTAAGGTCAAATTTTAAGTTCGCCTAGTTTCTTGTGAAATTATTTTTAGCACGTCATAAACTATTGTTGCATTATTCTGCAGCCATGTTAAGGAAGGACTTCTTCTTGGGCAGCTCCTAGGGAATCGATTCACAGTCACATTACGGTAAGAGTGGTTTCCCATGCATGGATTTCATTTCTATGCTGGCTAGTTGCATTCATTGTCCAATTTCTTGTTGCATGGACTCACAGCTTTTGCATTTCATTAGAGGAGTTGTTGCAGACTCTGAAGATACGATTAAAAGATCTGCAGATTCATTAGGAAGGAATGGGTTCATCAACTACTTTGGCTTACAAGTACTTCCTTGATCATCTATCTTTCTTCTCTCTCCCACTTTTATATTTGTGTTGATGCTTCCATTTCTTCTGAAATTTGTAGTATACATTCTATATTTGCTGTTCTCAAATGTAGTTAATCAGCCAGCCTTACAGAAATTTGTTGGCTGAGCATACTGATATCTGATTTTGATTTCTATAAAACTTTGAGTTGAATTACCTATTACATCTTATTTTTTCATTATTATAATTTTACTCATGATTTTATTGTATGCCTTACACTGTTTTATCATATAATTTTCAGCGTTTTGGTAGTGGTTCTGTGCCAACACATCTCATTGGGGCTGCATTATTCCGAGGAGAATGGAAAAATGTCGTAAGCATGATTCTTGATCCAAGAGAAGGAGATATCCTTTTGTTGGCTCTGTATTTTATGCAGAGGATTTTCCCATATAATTGTTCTTAAGTCAAATGTATGTTACTTCCAACACTAGAACATTATTTGTAGAACTAGTAGCAGTTGTTTTCTTGACTAAGATATTTAAATACAAAGAGATGCAGTAAGGAAGGCACGAGAATATTATAAGGAAACTGGCGATATTGAAGGAACTCTAAGGCAATTACCTCGCTATCTGATTGCTGAAAGGGCTATAGTAAGTTGTCTGATATCATTGTTCTGCACCATTCTCTCTGTGGTGGCCACTGCTAGTATTTAATCTGTTGGACAACATGTGAAATAAGTGTGAGAAAAAAGAGGGAAAAGATAACAGGTTTCTAACCCTATTGTGGAATCAATTAACTTACTGTCCTTTCCCTTCTGTTTTAGTCACAATTGTTTAATAAATGTTGTTCATACATCCATGTGAGAGGTGGGATTTATATTCTTGCATAATATTACCTCTTGATTAGCGTAACTTTCTCTTTTTTTTATATGTTTCACAGCTTCAGTGTTTGAAAAAATGTCCTGGTAACTATTCACAGGCCTTAAAGTCCATACCTAGAACCTTGAGAATGATGTAAGTGATTATTCAGCAATATCAACACTAATATATTCCTTTTGACATGAAATTGGCCTAGTTTCATAAGAGAACTAACATAGACAGGCTGTGTTCCATGGTTATATACATGCTCTCTGAAAGTATCTCAGGCACTCGCACTTCTAAGCCTTCACTCACCATTGAATATTAAATTTAATAAACTTGTGCTATAGGTGATTCTATTTTAGACAATCCAGTGCTTAGGCATGATTAAGCTTTACATGTTAAGGGCGTGTTCACTTATAAAAAACGGTTTTCTTAGAAAATGAAAAATAGAAAACCAATATATGCTTAATGTAAAGCCAATATTTTTTCAATGCCTTGTGTGAGTTTGTGCTTGTGATGTGTATTCTTAATGTAAAACCAATATTCTTTCAATGTCTAATCTTTTTAGGTACAACTATACCATTATATTTTCTGCATAACTGGTTTAATACAAAGAGATTGTGGAACTTGCGTGAGGAAGCTATTTTATATTAGATTTATGGTTTCTAATTTTGATATTTATTCTGCAATTATTTTTCAGGTATGTACACAGTTATCAAAGCTATTTGTGGAACCATGCAGCAAGTATGAGAGTGCAAAAATATGGTATCCTGTTGTATTTCTAGTTTCTTGTTGTTCTTGTGCACAGTGAATAAAGCATGTGGTTTGCCTGTCATTGTTGTCCTTTATAGGCTGATACCATTATGCACATTGTCAAAGCTTTATCACTCTTTTTTGGCAGCGATCACAAAAAATTTTGATATGTTTAATTATGTGCCAGGAACTGACCAAGTTGTGGTGGGGGACTTGGTGTATTGCAAAGAAAATGATACTGAGAAGGATGCAGCAGATTTTAATTCTGAATGTGAAGATGGTAGCTGTGGGGACATCTATGATTGCTCTAATTTGGATGAAACCACTGGAACAGATTGTCCTGAAAGGAAAAATGCTCTTGTTAAGGTTAGGTCCTACATTATAGTTATCACATAATTATTTCTTACATTTTTGTACACATTCTGAAGTTAACTATGAATGAACCGTGCTGATAGTGCTCTCTGTTGTTAATCTGATGTATAACCCACTCATGCAATGAATATGTTAAATTGTAAAGATGGCTACCTATCATTTGGCAGGCAGTAACTGCGGAAGATATCTCCACTGGAAATTATAATGTTGATGATGTCATCCTTCCGATGCCTGGGTAAGGAAAGCCAACCATTACATGATTGTACAATATTAAGAAAGTCAACAATGAAGTTCTCTTTTCCTTCTTCTTAAAGTTTAGATTTTGTTGTTTTGGCAGATCTAGGGTGTGCTATCCAACAAATGACATTGCTGAGGCTTATCATGATTTGGCAAAGAAGGTTTGAAATGCATTAGTGATCAATTACCTGCCTCTATAAGGAAAAAGAAAAGTCCTTAGCTGTTTAATCAATTATCTTAACTGTTTATTTCAAAGGGGAAGAGACCTTGGTCTCAGCCCCCTCAACGTGAATAGGGTGCACAAATCTCATTTTTATCATTCCATGTTGACAAAGCATAAAATATGAAAATTTGGCTGCCTTTTTGCCATTCTCAATTTAGGGAGCATCAGATTTGAGTCTGACCACTCACCTATGGGTGGTGGGGGTTCACTTTTTCTATTTATTTATTTGCTTATTTCACATTCAAATTATAGTCTTCTCAGTTTCCTTTTTCTTTTTGTTTGTTTTTACTTTTAATTATCATCTTATTTGTTCTGATCAGGATGCTATCAATTTGGCTGAGAGTGTGCATAATGTCAAGTACTCAACAAAATGCTGTTCCTCAATTTCTTTACGATATTACTTTTTTCGCTCCCTCTCTCTCTCCCTCTCATGCACACTTACTTTATTCTAATTAAAGCTATACATGTCTTTTCTGTAGGGAATTTTCTATAACCAGCATGACGGGAAGTTATAGGCGTGTTTTTCAGAAGCCAATGGACTTTGAATGGTATGCCGTATGCATGCCTGTTTCCTCATCGTGTAGCTTTATTGGTCTCGATATCTGGATAATATTTTGACCAATCATTGTTATCTCTCTCATTTTGCAGGGAATTAGTCTCATATACTGATTGTAATACACCATTGGCAGAGACAGATTTAGAAAAAGTTGCCAAGAGAAAAACACATACATTAATCAAAGAAGAAGAACGAGTCAACAGAGATGAGGGGAAAAGCCTTTCTGATGGAACGGAATTGACAGCAAGCTTTGAAAATGATGAACATGAACGGGTAGATAAAGAGGCAGAGAGTGATGGAGAAGAAGGGCTACCACAAGCTGAGTCTCCCACTGGGTCTAATTCACATGGAGCCCAAACAGCTCTCAAGTTAAGCTTCACACTTCCTGCTTCATGTTATGCTACAATGGCCATTAGGGAGTTGCTGAAGACATCAACATCTGTACGTATTTTCATTTAGTGAATGTGTCAACAATCTCATATTTTGAAATTGTATTCATAGTACTTCTGAGTCCCATGCTTCATACTCGTTCCAATGTGGTTACTTGGTCAACATACATACTCAGATTTTTCTTCTTTTCAAATTTAAGCCTACAACGCATATACACATGCATAATTAATAATTCATGAAAATTGCAGGTTGCATTCCATAAAACATTAAACCACTGAAATCTTAGAGGTTTGGTGTACTGGCAACAGAATTACGCTTTTGTGGAGATCACAAGTACTAGTTACAAGAGCAAACGAGGTTCAGTCTCTTTCCATGTATTAAGAATTTCCGCTTGTTGATCAATACTATCTTATTAATACCTCAGGGTCTGCTTGTCTTCCCTGAATTTTCTTGATTAGCATGTTCATTTGACTTGGAACATCCTTATAAATATTCTTAACCTTGTAATACCTTTTGCTGAAGCCTTGCAAATGTCATACATATCTACATGGCTCGGTTAGGTTTCCTGATCATAGTGCTTCTCAAAGCACATTGTGCATTCATAAAATATACCTCATAATTCTGTCAGTTTGAAGCTGTGCAATTATGATGTATTAATCAGCTTCTTTAGAAACACTGAATTTTGGGGACTAATCAATTGAATCACAATGAAATGCCTAAAAGTTTACATTGTTTTTAACAAGTATTTCATGCAGGGGCATTTTTTTTCCAACTTATGGATTCACTGCATATCAGCTTTTCTAGCTATTTTAAATGGGATCTCAAATTTGTTCTTCAAGAACAACTGAGATTTTGGGGGACTAATCAATTGAAACACAATGAATGCACAGTTTTAAAGTTTAAACAGTATATAATGCAGGGGCATGTTTCTCTAACTTATGGATTCACTGCATGTGCAGGTTAGATTTTGCAGACAATTAATCACCTTGTTCATTGCTCGTGATATGTTTTTTGGAAAAAGCTATCATTCATCATTGTAAAGGAAGGAAAGACGAACATGATTTTGGTATTTCACCTTTTGTTCCATGATTTTATATCTTTAGCATATTAAATACATAATCAGATCGTTCCTTCATCCATGAATTTTATGCTGTGCAGGATTCATCCTTACCCTGTGACTGCAGTGATGATTACCATAAATTGTCAAATTGAACTGATTTCGTTAATTTGTTTCCCTAGAAGTTTTTTATGGATGAACTTGAATTTGCTGCTCCCTTACAATATGTTAGATTTGTAAATTTAAAACAATTGGCATGTTTCTTTGATAGCATCATAGCAGCGAACTTGTATGCTAGTTATTCCTTCAGAAATTCTTCAGTAGGCATAAAGAGCCATAAGAATTTGGGTGATCAGTTAGTACAGATTCAAATGTGGCTGCAGTCAAAAGATTCAAATTACTCAGAACAAAAACATTTGCAAGATAATTTGTGAAATAGTCATGAAAATGAATAGGAACCTACCTCGTATGCAACAAGAAGTTTGCTGTAATTTGAATAACTAGAGCTAGCTGGGCTCTTAACATCACAGTCACCATCCTTTGATCTGGTTGATTGATAAAGCTTGACGAACCAGGGGTCTTCATTCTCATGAGCAATGGGTGTCGAGTAAGTGGATGAGCCTTGTATCTGAGCATCTAGCTGGCGATTCCTTCCATCCATTGAAGCTGCTTGCTTGCTTTTTGGTTTGATATTCCAATTTGGTCTCTGTTTAGGTTCACTCTGTGACCTGACTTTAGCTCTTGAAGATTCTGTGTTGGCCATGTAGTTTGGATGAGAAATAGGTTGCATGTAATCTGGTTTCTGATAGGTGAAAGAGGCTCTTCCTGGGATTGCCTTTGAAGTTGGGGAATGGATTTGGGGACTACTTGGTGCTGTTGGGAAGGAAAACTCATCGTATTGCTTCTCTCTGTTTGAGATGAGTTCGCTGGAGTAGTATTTCTGGGGCCTGCTGTGCCCTCTTTTATCTATATGTGAATGATTAAAATATCGATGTTTCTCCTTTAAATGTCTTTTCGTTTCATAAATATTTAGGTCGATAGTTTCCTACATGAACACGTTACCAAATTAAAACAGTAGTAAATCAAATCAAATGTCAAGAGTTTGATTGAATTCCTGTATTGCTTACTCTGTATGCTTCTCTTAGTTCATTATCATGAGAGAAATTTCCATGCCTGGATGATTGGCTTCTTGCAACAAGCTGTGATAATTCTTCAACCATCTGAATTCTCTGAAACCGGGCCCTAACTTGTATTGCCATCAGTGCATGCATTTGCCGGAGAGTAGCCGTTGTTTGTTTCCTCACCAAGTGACCCCTTGCCAGTGCTTGTAACTTCACTAATCCCCTCAAAGCACATAGTGCTTTTCTTGCCTGCAAAAGTAGTTCAGTAAACTTTATTTTTTCTTCAGTATCATTGAAAATTTTCAAAGGAAAAAATGTCAGGATTTGAATCGAAAACATACATGTGTAAAATGAAAAGGAATACATGTTAGTACCAGATGAGATCGAAAAGCAGCTTGGATTCTGGTGGCAGCCGCATCTTCAGCTGATTTGCTTATTCTATCTATTATATGTTCTGATGCCACAAGTCTTTTTATAGATTGTGGTGGTGTTGCTATTGTCTTGGTCTTTTTACTTAGCTGATTTTCCCATTCCAATGATGATGATGCATGTTGAGCTATGAGAGGGATGATTGAGTCGAGAGATGTTGAACTTTTATGAACTTTCTCTTTGCTTGATGATTTCCCAAAACTCCATCTCCTCTTGTAAGTAGTAGGAGCAGATGGTAAACTTGCATTTGGGGTTTTCACATTATCCTCATAGAAAGAAATGTTTTTTTTCTTCTTTTCTTTCTCCTCCTTTTTCCCTAGCAAGAAACTTATCATCCACCTACTTGCCTTTCCCATCTCCACTACAAAGACGCAGGCATTGTTCTTATTTAAAGGAAATAAACCCTCCTGTTGACTCTTTAATGGTCTCTATCACTTGATTTTGTTTGTATTTGTTTTTATATTGTATGTTCTCCTGCCATAGTTTATTGGCTAAGGCCTGCAAAGTTCCCCCTAATCAAGCCATTTGCCACTCTCCTAAAGAGTTACTGGCAAAGATTCTTTCTGAATTTTTTTGTTAGATTATTAAATATAATTTAATAGTTCTTAAGAAACAGAGTTTAAAAGTACATGTGATTTTCTCCCTCGAAAAAAAGTACCTGTAATTTTATTTAAAATTTAAATGATCTAAATGCAACATTTTATTAAAACCTAAATTTAAATTTGTATCAGACTTGACCACATAGAATCCTCCAAAATTTCACGTTCTGCTTTTATTTGCCAAGGGAATATGACGTAGGTTTAAGGTAATGTTTATGTTTGGAGTCCCGCAAACTAACATTCAAGTATTTCATACTTTAGAACCCTAAAAATCGATCAATGTCTTTTTTTTCCATAAACAAAATTAGAGGATAGGAGAACTGGAAGCTACAGAAGTGACAAATCTGTCGTATGGGAACTGCAGATTAGCCGTGGATATAAAATATCTATTGGAGAGTACAGCTATGGTAGTCCATTTGCCTGCCCCAACTCGTCTACAAATTATGAGTTTGAATCGGTATTTTGCCATACTACATTGGCTACCTTGATAAAAATTTAAAAAAAAAAAAATAAAAAAAATAAAAAAAAGGAAAAATGAGAGGGGCACTGAAATTTACAATCTAAGAAGCATCTGCCTAAATATCTAGTGCCTCTTCACATGTCATTGACGAAAAGCTGATAGACCGAGCTCTAAAAACTGTCACAGCTACAATTATAATACATGTGAAACTGGTTACTTGCTAGGAATCTTCAGGTTTGAGTATTCTCCTTGAAGCTTTTTGTCAACCATATAGCAGTTTCCCTCGGCGAGACCTTGCCGGGTCCAAAAGGCTTTAGTAGCACACCAAGTTCATCATACCTTTCCTCTTGCAGTAATCTTGCACTAAATTCAAGCAGTCCTTCCAGAGCTTCAGCTCGCTGCTGGTACGATGAGGTGTCAAACCTACGGCGCCTTGTGTCTGATGAGGTGTGGCTTGATGCCCCAGCAGTTGCATTTTGATTAGAGGAGTTGCTTCCTTCCTCTTCGTCTAACTGAAACATGCTATGCTCAATTCCTTGCCATGCCTCACTGAAATTGAGCTTCGCAGTGGGTCTGTCACTTATCTGAACTGTGCATTTGTCCTTAGTGATTGAACGGTCACCATGATGTGGGGAACCACATGATCCTTGTGCTGAAGTTGATGAAGTTTTCCGGATAGGAAAGAATGCCTCTTCATATGAAGCTAATGGAAATTCAGCTATCCTGTCAATTCGTGGTGCATTGACAGAGACATCTGGAGATTTTATACTGTGAAGGATACCAATATTTGTGGATCTTGCTGGCAATGGGAAAGATGCTCTGCGATTTGTAGGGTCAGATTTTTTTGTTGGTGTGCGTGTAACAGGAAGCTGAAAAAGATAATGAAATGACACATAAGAACCTGATTTGTGTTTCCAGGAAAAGTTGCAATTGACAAGCTCTATGTGCATTTGTGTGTGCGTGCATGCATGCTGGAGTTCGCATGTGCGAGTGTAAATGCTTGCATGTATGTGTTTGAGAAAAGACAGACAGGAATTTCCATTGTCTTACAGATTCACGTTTCTTCACAGGTTCTCTTTCTCTCCTAACAACAGCAGCAGAAGCTTTTGTTGCGGTAACCTTTGAAGTCTTGGAAATTTTTGAAGGTTTTGAAGAAGTAATCGGTTTACAAATAACTGTTCCTTCATTGCTACTTCCAATGGATAATTCTGATAACCTACGATGCATTCCTTTGGTAGAACAAAAGGACTCTTCATCTGCTTCAGATGTAATTGGGTTTAATGCCCTATCATTGCTGAATGAGTACCGCTTCTCCCTGTATGAGTTCAGAGGAAAATCTTCTGGATCTGCAAATCGTGTTTTCTTTATGTAATTCGGCTCAGGCCACTGGTAAGGTAGTGCATCTCGTCGAGGACTATTCATCTTAAGGTGAACCTTAACAACATAAGGCTGAAGATGTGGGTGCCTCAGCAGCTCTGCAGCCTACCTCAATATACATTCAAATAGAGAACCATATCAATTTACAAGAAAGTCTATACACTGGCACATATCTCTAATGCAAGGGTTAATTTACCAGCAAGCAAATTATAGCAAAACAACAAAAGATTTTAGAGCACTGTGTACTAACAGTAAACTTGGCTCTGTGTTGTCATCTCTGGAAGTGTTCGAGATTACTGATTAGCATGAAATAACTAATTTACTTTGAAACTTTACTTCATAGTTCAGAATATAAGTGTAAATATTTGTGTAGTCCAACGAATAGCAATATTTTGCTGCAGAACCAATGAAATGGGACTTTATAGGCCATCATTATGGCAGCCTACAATGATGCTCTTTTGCAGAAGGATTTTCACACATCACAAAAGAAGAGACGAAAGGAGATTACACATACACTTGGCCTAAGTTCTGGATTCTTTCGCAGCATGCTTTTGACGAGACCTCGGCTGTAACATTGAATAGGAACAGGATCAGACAGAATATTCACTAAAACCCCATCATCTATAGGCTTTACTGCTACAGCAGCTATAAAATGAAGGGATGCAGAACATACAAGGCGCCAGAATATTTAGTTGGAAGCGGAGCAACTATTGATTTATTTATCTTGTTAATCAGTGCTTGCATATCCTGCTCAAGAAACATAGCAAAAGAATTTAAATACAATAAGTAGACTCAGAACTAGAAACAAAAAGAAATGTTAGCCAGTTGGAGACAACTCAAACATAAATGGAGAAGTACAGTGAGAACCTTTTTTCATTAATCCATCTTTATACATGTAATAAAGTGTAACAAGAAATACATCTTAAATCTACAAAGTAAAAAATCAGGGTCGATGAAGCTTACAAAGGCTTTAAATGCAGGCTTTAGAGAAGTCATTTCGTATATACAGCATCCTGAGCAACAATGTTTCAAGAAATATAAAAAACTACAAGAATCAAAAGAGAAATCAAAGTGAACAACTTTTGCATACACATACCACAACTTACCCAATGACCAAATGTCAGATTTTGAACCATAAGGTATATCAGCCAGAAGCTCAGGACACATATAGCTGGGAGTCCCCACAACCTGAATGTAGGACAGCAAAACTTAAGCTAAAAGAAAGAGAATTGAAAGGTTAACCCAGTTCAGGCAGCAAAATACTTACAGAAGAAGCAAGGTCATCTGAAGTCAGTATTTTGGCAAGTCCAAAATCGCCTGCATCAATGTTGTTCATTATTCATTCGTGAATATTGTAACTCCCTCCACAAAAATTACAAGATAAAAATGTGATCACTCACCAAGACGAATGTCTTGTTCTTTTGTCAAAAAGATATTTGAACACTGAAGGATCATGAGACATTAGGATCATGAGACATTATCAGTGCATTTCTAAAGAGAGGTTCAATGTTTAATCCAAGTATGAAACTCGGTGTATGCCACTAACCTTGACATCACGATGAAGAATATGGTTCATATGCAAGTAGTCAAGTGCCATCAGGAGTTGAACAAGCCACTTACAGATCTTCTGAAAAATATTAGATAACAAAAAAGTAAGAAGTGGTCAAATTTTAAATTTTTGCATAGAAGTCGATAAAAATGAATAGAAAACTGCCTGAAGATACAAGGGGGCCCAAAAAGAGAAGGAAAACACAAACCGCTTCTGGGAAAAGCTTTCCATTAGCTTTCTTTATAGCTTCTGCCCTATAACACATGGAAAGGAAAACAGCACAGGTGCCAAGGTTAACTTAACTTCAAAGTGAAATGCATATATGGATTTACAGTTCCATATATCATCATTCTGGCAAGATAGGAAACTTACATGTCTCCTCCTTCACAATAACCTATGATAATGCATACATAGCAACCCTGAGCCAAAAGTATCAAAATTGAATGACTATTAGACCATCTCTCAAAAGAGTCCTCGAACCGTAATAATGATGCAATAACTGGGCCAATGAAGAAAGACGCCATAACAAACCAATCATGAATCTAAGAGGATTTCATGATGATGATATGTTAAAAATATCACTCCATGCTAAAAGCATTTGACAAATGTTAGAAAGCGTCCCATGATGTTAATATTTAAGTGTAGCGCATTAATGTCAAGGGTGACACCCAGTTGGAATAGTTGGACAAGGACAAGATTGCTGTCGTACATTCAAATCAATTAGGTGTGTAATTTTGATAGGAACCATATACTGTTTTCGAGGAAGATTCATCAAGAACACCCTAATCAAAATCATAATGCACACCCATGCAAACCATTCACAAGGACAAGGAGAGGGAAAAAAGAAACACCAAAAGAAGATGCCACATTATAACTAACAAATAGTTACAGGCAGAATTTACCTTCTCTACCCAAGAATCTTTGTACTCTACAATAAATGGATTTCGTATTCTAGAAATGAGCTCTTTCTGCATAAAACAAATAAAAGGTTAACCCTGTAGATCCAAATATCATAAACAGAGGTTTATCCACATAACATGCTGTGAATTCATTCATTAATACATATCAAAACCCATTTGAAAAGCATTTATCATATCAAGATCCAAATATCCTTGTTTAAACTTAAAAAGAGGTACAGCCTATTAAATCACTGAATTCAGACCCTTGACTAACACTGGTTTATTTCATTCCTAATTTTTCAGACATAAGAAGCCAGGAGCACATGCTTCCCTCACCGCTGGGAAATATTTTTTGGTGTAAACCATGGAAAAACCTATCATTTCGGCAGAACAGAAATGTAGAAGGAACTTAAATATAAATAAACATCATGTCCTATAATCTGATGATAAATGGCCCAGCAAGCAAGATACTGACCTCTTGATGTGCAGATCGACGTGACCTATCAGTCTGCCGGGCAAGGCGAATCTTTTTCAACACATACCTTCACAAACATAAAAGAATCAGAATAAAAGATGAAATGTGTCACCAAAAAACATACAGCAAACAATTTATCCTTCATAGAACAAAATTCAAATATAGCAGGCAAACAAGAAGATTAAGAATAGAGAGCTAGGTTCATTCTCACTTCTTCTTTTCGTGTTTATGCCTCACAAGAAGAGCTGAACCAAATGATCCTTTGCCTATCTGCTCCAGTACTTCATATTGCTCCATGTGAGAGATTTAAGAGACTTACTTTTCTGAACAAAGACAAAAAGAATGACTAATTCCAAAAAAAATGGTAAATCTGAAAATTACACATACTCATCTAATAATCACAATGTACTTAGAAAGGAATGCAAAATGTTAACGATAACATGAAGTTACACTATCCGTAAAGTTACTCAAGAAATGCATGTCCTATAAGCCAGTGGCAAAGAAAGGAACTGCACGAAAATGAAACTATGTCATGTAAAGGATTAATTAAAAAAAATAATTATATAAAAGAGACCTTGAAAGCCAAGAAATTATCCAAGATTTTGCAATGCCAAAAACAGATAAGTTTTGGAACACTACACTTTCTTTTCTTTTTATTTTTTATTTTTTAGCACAATATGAAGAGATGATCTCTTTGACAAAAGAAATAAATTCTCAAAACCCAAAAAAAAAAAAAAAAAAAAAAAATGAATGATGATTTAAATTGTTAAAAATTTAAATACCTCAAGCTCGCTATAGGCTAAAACTGCATTTGAAACAAATGTAGAAAAGCGTCCCAATGATGTTTAATTTATTTTAAGTGTAGCGTCTATTAATGTTCTCTCTCTACGCGAGAGAGGGGGGAAGAAAAATCACATTGTACTTTGAGAAACTCTTCTAAGAGAGCTTAATTTTATAGTGTAGGAATTGAACAACCCAAGTTTCGTAGAACATAGATATATATATAAAAAGGTCAGCAAAAGGAAGCGAAAGATCTGCTTGTCCGGCTACATTCAAATAAAATTAGGTTTGTTTGTACATTTTTTGTAGTAGGAAACGCATAGATAGGCTGTTTTCGAGCGAAAAATGAGGCTTCATCGAATTGAACAGGGGCGAACTTAATCAAAATCATGAATGCGCCACAACCCACGCCATGCCACCTATGAACCATCAATCATCAAAGACAAGAGATAAGGAAACAAGAAATACAGCGCGCAAAAGAACCAGAGTGGCCAACAGAATAATACACTAACAAAATAGAATTTAACAGGCAGAATTTACCATAACCCTTATCTCAATACCCAAGCAATCCATTATATAAGAGTAACACTAACATCAAACAATATCAAGTTGGAGGATTGTAGTCAGTCTCATAAGAGGTACTTCCTAGAGAACACCAAAGGTGAAGGCGTGCGTTTTTCATTGCATATATATACAATCTACTAAAGGTTTTAACCCCACTAGATGAAAAAGATGCCCAAATATGGCATAAACGAGAGGTTTATCTCACCATAATCATTGCTGTAATCATTCATTAATACATATTAAAATCCATTTTGAAAAGCGATTTATATATGCAAGATCTTCAAATGGACCGTTGTTTAAACACCTAAAAATGGAGGTACAAGCTCTATTATCACTGAATTGCAGACGACCTTGACTAACACTGGTTTATGTGTCATTCCTAATTTTCTCAAAGACAAAGTATAGAAAGCCAGAGCACATGCTAGGTTCGCGGGCTCAACCTGCATAGGGAAATTTTTTTTATAGGTGTACCATGGAAAAACCTAATCATTTTCTCGTGCAGGAGCCATTCTAGAAATGTAGAAGGAGAAACCTAAGGATGAGAAATATATAAGAGTAAAACATCAGTGTCCTAAATAGGATCCATAGATGATAAATGGCCCAAAGCAAGACAAAAGCATTTACTTCGTATTCTCTCTTGATGTGCTAGATCGTAACGTGAACCTATCAAGTCCCTGCCGGGCAAGGCTGATATCTTTATATGTTGTTCAAAACACACCACTACCCTTCCACAAAATAAGGACAAGTATATTTCACAGCAATAAAATACCGATTGAAACTCCGTGTTACCACTCAAAACATACCTAGCTAAACAATTTATCCTTCATACAAGAACAGAAAAATTCAAAGGGTATATAGAATGCGAGTTTGCAAACAAGAATAGATTAAGAATAGGAGAGCGTTAGGTGCAAAAAATCTCAACTTCTTCTCTATTCGTGTTTTATCGCCTACAAACGAACACAAGAAAGAAGAAGACGAAACAAAATGGATTTCATCCAATATGAGCCTATCTTGCTGTGCCATGTCACCTTTACATCTGTCTCCCCTATGCTGAACGCAGCAATTTAAGAGACTTACTCTCTTCTCGACACAAAGACAAAAGAATGCAACTAAATTTCCCACAAATAATGGTATGAAAATCTGAAAATTACACATACTCTATCACTAATAACTCAACAATGTTATCGTGTAGGAACGCAGAATGCATATCAATTCATGTTCAACGTATAACATGAAGTTACGAGTATGAAATCGCGTGAAAGAAATTACTCACGAAGAAAATCGCCATTGTCCTATGATGACCAGTGGACAAAGAGAGGAGGGAACTGCCACGAAATGAAACTATCGCTCAATGTAAAAGTGAGCTTAAAATTCAAACCACACAATAATTATAAAAACAGAGACCTTCTTGAAATAAAGAACCAAAAAGACTATGGTGTATCCAAGTATGTTGTATTTCTGAATGCCAAAACAAGATAAGTTCTATGGATACACTAACACATTTCTTTTCTTTTTTATTTTGATATTAATTTTATGACACAAATATTGAAGAGATGAGTCTCTTCTAATAGACAAAAAAGATACATACAATGTCCTCAAATACCCCACAGAGAAATAAAAAAACAACCACGAAAACCCACTGACATCAAAAAAAAAAAAAAAAAAAAACACTGAATAGTGAACTAAATTGCAAGAATTCGTGCACTCATAGATTCAAATAAACTGGATTTAGAGCTGGGAAAATAAATTATTTTAAAAAAATATTTCCATGTAAAAATAATTGAAGATCTTGACAAATGCATAAACGGCAGATAATATAAGTAAGAGATTTTAATCGCAAATTTATTGGCCAACAAAATAGAGTAAGGAAAGAAAACAAAACGCCACATGTTGATTTTTTGTGTTTTTAATATATACTTGTAAAGCTGAAATTTGCAATTTGCATTAACCATATCAAACAGAAAAAGCGCAACTCAATAAAACAATCAATTTCTCACCAAACAATATAAATTAATAAATTGAGACTCAAAATGCTAGCGCCCTGCCTTTCCCCACATTTTCCCGGCAACCAAACGCAGTCATTACCCAAAAAAAAGGTAAAAAAAGAAAAAAAAAAAAAGGAAAAAGCAGGGAGAGAGAAAGAAGTAGACAAAAATGAAAATATCTGGCTAATGAAGGAACTCAAGGCCACAAGTAGAACAGCTGAACTACTTGCATTTCAAATCAAAGTTCCAAAAACAGCAATTACCAAAATGTACACAATACAAAGCAATTGATTACACAGAAGAAAAATTATTAGAAACAAAATCAAGTGAATCTTCAATCTTTGAATAAGGAAAAGAAATTAAAATGCAGCTGAGAAAATGCAAAGAAAGATTACAGAAAAGGAAAGCGAATCAAATCTACAGAGTCTGAAAAGAAAATACCTGAATGTGAATGATGAAGAAAAAGAAAGGTAGGGGATCGAAGAGAGAGATCAAAATGTGTGTGGAAGAGAGAGGAACAAGAAGGCGGAATTGAACATTTGCAGAGATACAAAGAAACGACAGCGTTTGAGTAGCAGAAGAAGGAGCTTAGGAGCAAGTTGCAGCGGAAGCAGCAGCAGCTCCAGGGACATACTGAGTTGTTTGTAGAGAGAGAGAGAGAAAATGACAAACTTCAGTAAGAGAGCTGAGAAGGAAAAGATGATTGGACCACCATTTTATAGAATGCTTAAACTAATTTATATTTACTTAAATAAAACAAAGGGAGGGAGAGATTAGTGTGCTGACTGCTGATTATGACACTAATTTTTTACATTTTTATTCTTTAAATTTAGTTTAGCTTGGATGAGATACCTTTAGACCGTGGTTATGACTCCATAACTCTTGTAACCAAATTATATTGAAAACAAAGAAATGATGTGTTCTACTGCAGTTTTTTAAATAACTATTAACATTTTGATTAATTAAAATGTTAAACACACTGTAAGTAATGTTTAGATTTTAAAGATTAAGGTAATATTTGACAACAATTTTTACCGTTTTGACGAATTAAAATGCTAAAGGCAAGTTCAGTAATATCTAATTTTTAAAGATTAAGACAACATTTTAAATTAATGTTTAAAAATTAAAGTAATATTTTATAAATAACTACTACTAATTACAGAAAAAAAAATACTATTAAAACAGTTATGGGCTATCAAAATAATTAATTTTACTTAATATCTCAAATTATTAAAAAATGAGAGAGAGTGAAGGGAAGGCCCGAAGGCAATAATGGGTCAAGATGAGAATCACGCAACAATATTGAAGTTGCTGGGTTAGTATTTTCTTTTTTGTGCTTTATTTTTATTTTTATGTTTGTTAAAAGGAGTGAAAACTCAAACTAGTCGGTAGGTGTTAAAGCAAAGGTGGGTGTAGCTCTACCACTCTTACTGTTAATTTGTCAGCTTTGTGTTGGGATTTTTTTTTTTTTTTTAAATTAAAAATCTACAGCTACTGTGAAAAATAGGATACTCCTAATTCTATCCTGTGCCGCTCCTTAGTCAAACTTGAATATATACCTTTTTTTTATAAATAAAAAAAGAATTAATCAATTGCGTTACAAACTTTTTTCCAGTATTTTTACCTTAGATTGACATACTTAAATATTTAAAAATATAATAATTTAAAGAATATAAATATATCTCTTAATGGTTTATGTGAAATTTCTCAAAGTATTTGCATTTGTTAGGTACAAATGAAAGAGACTTCATTTTTTACCATAAATATTTTATTATTTATTTATTTTATTTCATTTGAGTTCATGAATGGAAGTACATGGATGAAGAGGAGAAGACCGACCAAAGGAAACAGAGTGGAGCCCATGGACCTCTTCCTAGATCTGCAATCACGAGGCTAATAACCCGGCGCTTTTCATTCACCTGATTTTACTAAAACACCCTCCTAACTTTCTTATATTTCCAGATTTTTGCCCTCAAGTGGTGCCTCACCACCACTGTTTTGTTGTTCTAGATATTTGCATTAGCGGTAGGAGGCAGGCAGCTATCCGGTACAGGAAATTTCCTTTCTTCTTTTTTTTTTTTAAAAAAGTAAATTTCTTCTAATATATTTTATGTCTATATTTTAAAATTAATAATTTTAATATGTTATCCTTAGATTTTAAAAATTAAATTATTTTATAATATAAGTCGAGAAAAATACTTACGGGCTTAATTACCATGACTTAGGTTCCAATCAAATCTAGCAAATAAATCCAGATTTTAACTTACATACAATCACATGCAAGAATATTGTAAAGCCTGAGAAAGTTCCTAGAGAAAGAAAACAAATTCCTGACTTTTTGGATAAAAAGGTTTAGAAATGGCCTTCAAAACCATTAACGGTAGCCAAGCATTATTTATGTGGTAACTCATCATGCAATATCAACCAATTATTAAAATCAGTTTGTGTAATATTGAAAGTAATTAACGAACTAATATTATTTTTAAACACATCATCACTTTTGTGAAATTTCAAATTTATCTCAATTATTGAGTTTTTACTCGGACCACATTGTTGTGATTTTTAAAAAATTATAATGTTTTTATTTTATAAACCATAATATAATGTAATTAATCGCAGAGTTAGAAAGGAAATGAGAGTCAGGTACTCCAGAATATTTTCGAGTTAACTTTTTTACCGCAATTAAATATTTTATACGAGCAATTGCAATCCCACGCTCCTCATATTGAATTAATGCATTTAGAAATACTCTTTTAATAGAATTATTGGATGATTGAAATTCATGACCCACATGCAATTACCTAAAATTTCAGTGAAACCCCTTTGTTCCTTTACTTAAATTTCAAAATCATGAAAAAGTAAAATAACCATGAATATTGATTGAGATGAGTGGCTCCATAAAGGAAATGTCACATCTTCATCTACAAAAGAGTGAAACGTTCAAGTAGCTTAACAAAAAAAGAAGTGAATGGATCATCCGTGAAGTGAGCTGAAAAAACAGAAAAGAAAAACCTTTATGTGAGAACATTAATGGAGGGTGATCTAATCATCAAAAAATTAAAAAATAACTATAGTTGATAGTGCATATTCTTTTGTTGACTTTTTAAGGCAATTTCATAAGTCCATCTCATCTCATTACTAGAAAAAAGAACAATAGTCTTCTTTGGATATTGGCAAACATGTAAGCAAATGTGGGTTTATTGTAATTTAAAATTGGAAAATACTTCTCTATTGTGTAGTATGTTCATCAAGATAATGTAAAAATAATAACATACGAGGAGTGAAAGGTCTTAAATTCGAGCTCTCGCGATTAGGGATGAGCATGCGGTTAACCAATTCGAATTAGATTGATTTCGGTTTATGCAAAGGTATTTTTATAGTATCCAAATCCAAAATCTGTTTGGTTCATTTGGATTTAATTATTCCAAACCAAATAAGCTATTTTTTTAGTTTTAAAAATAAATTTAGTTAGTTATATATGGTAACTCAACAAAAAAAAATTGAATGATTTTATATACCCAAATTGATCATTAATCAAATTTCTAAGACAATTACCTGAATTTGATTGAAATGGGTCGATTTGCTTCGATTCTAGTTTAGAAACCGATAATTGCTCATCCCACTATCAACCATAAAAGTTTTCATTAATTTAGTACATCAACGATAAATTATCCTTATTATGTAGCCAATTCTGCCGATAAGAACTTTCAATATATATAAATAAATAACTTTGTTAATTATATTTTATTTTTGTTTTTGGTGTGGGATAAGGAGTCGGTTAGCAATTAGAGCAAACATGGTGGAGTGGTAAGCAACAAATTTTCTAAATATAGATAAAGATATTATTATGGAAATAAAATTGGGGATGGAGAGTAGGATCGGATAGTGCTACCCACAACCACAGTAACATCACATAATACACACCCACCACTCAACTTGTCATATTTCTGTCCTCATTAGCAGCTGGCTCTAAAACTATAACTTTATACATTTTCGTACATAAAATCCACTAAACTACCAACACTTCCATTTCCTTCGTGGGCAAGGGCAAATAAGTTGTCAATCCAAATGGTAAAAACTACTTTTTATGTAACTCTTCCAATAATATCCTAGCTATTAAAAAAAGTTCATAATTGGAGATGAGGATTAATTTGTCTCCCTCTAAAATTTTGCATTTTCGTATAAAAATCTAAATATTGTTAGGTCAAAATGATGCATGTAAGCGTCTGTCAATTAGAAAATGGAGACTTCTTATGTAAATAATAAGAGATTGAGAAATTTTTTAAAATGGAAAATTTAGGTAGACAACTTAAATTAAAATAGAGAAATTAAATAGTGTAACGGTAATTTTAGAAACTTTATAGAATAGCAAAAACAAAATTTTCCATTACCTAACAATATGATTAAGAATGAAATAAGTCAACAAAGTAAAAATGGGGTGAAAAAAAAAAAAGCAATTGTCAAATATCAAGGTCTAAGTCACAATTGTCAAATATAGGAGGAGCTTAAAGCACAAAATGATTTCTTTTGTTGAGAGAAGATTAAGTAGTTAAAGGAAGGCAAGTAAAAGTTCCTTTTAAGTATTAAGAACAAAAGTACTAGAACACATTAACATATGATTTTTTTAGTCAATGTTTTACTTTATTTTTATGGTTGTGTTTAATCATGTCTTAATCTAGGTATTGCCATTTAAAGATGAGAGCTTAGGATTCAAATTTAATTCATCCAAATTAGCAATCTCTTCTGCCTAATGCTATCAATCGAGACAACGCTTTCCATCTCTCTCGTAATTATCAGAGGAAAAAGACATTATTGTAGATGAGACTTCTGAATCTCGAACGTGTGTTGTTTCAATTTTATATAGGAAAAAATAAGACTTGTTGGTTGTGCATATAAAGTTTATGAAATTCTCAGTTAGTCAGCAATAACCTAGTTATTTTCTGCCACAAATGAGTTCCATATTCAATTTCTTTTTTTTTTTCTATAGGTTTTTAAAAAATGAATTAAACAATCTTATATATGGTTTTGACCCTCTAAGTTTGGGCTGGTCGTGCCTTTGCTTCCAACACTTGCAAGATGTGAGCAATGTAGGGCTGATTGTGAAGAATCGGTATCCTTTTAGATGAGCTAACCCAACCCAACCAAATAAAACTTTCTTATGGGCTATGGCCCAAAATGATAAAATAAGGAAAATTACATCAGATAAAGTTTTAATTTGATTTTGCCTTTATTAATAAATAATTTTAGGCCAAAAATTACAAAAAGAAAAAAGAAATAAAGGTTTATGGATAACAATTTACTGTCATATGAATTTTATGATTTTAAAATTACTGAGAACAATCACAAATATGGTTTTTTTTCTTAAAAAAAAAAAATCAAATTTAAATATATAAAAAGTATAAAATAGTTAATATTCAATGAAGTGATATAATAATTATTAAATTGTTTATCTAACATATTTATTAACAATGGGATAAATAAAATTAAACTAAAGATTATTGTGCTTTTAATGTAAGTATTTAAATAAATGAAGCAAACAGAAAATACTATATTTTCAAATTTGAAATTAAATATTAGAAATCAAACAATTCTTGACTTGCAATATTGAAGTTTTACCTATTTCAATAATTTATTCATGGTTAATTTGAGCAAATGTACTTATAATTGTATTATAAATTTTAATGATTAAGCATTTATAATATTATATATATCTGGAATGTGATATTCATTAGCACATCTGACTCTGAACCGTTGGATTGTGAGGACCCTAATGCAATACGCTGCACCAACTGGTCCAAACTCACAGCTGCTCGAGCCTACGCCGGCTACAGTGTACCGCCACACGACCATCACAGAATACGTAGATGCGCTGCACCGTATCAATTGTAGCACACATAATAAGATTAGATGCAAGGGAAGGAGTGGGCCCCAGTTTGAGCCTTGACTTGTCTCTTCTCTTGTATGTTCATCTTCGTAAAGACACGAAACGATCAAACGTTCCCTGTTCCTTTATTTTATTATTATTTATTTTCAAGTAAAAAAAAATTGGAAAATTTTTTGGAGACATTCATTCATCGCATCCGTATATAAATGTAATGTATTCCTCTGATGATCATGTGGTAGGACCCACCACCCCGAACAGAAACAAATGTAATGTTTTTGTGTTGTCGTTGTAGGCTTTGTAATGTAGTCTGTCTACGACTAAGATTAGTGGGCCACCCTTCAAAACTAAATTAACTTAATCAATATAAACAATTAATTTCAAATAAGGACATATTCTATTTATTTATGAAAAAAAATTTTTTTTTTTTTCAAATTAGATCCAGCGATTGAAACGGTAAGATACACTTTATTCTCACAAATTATTTTTATAAAATGTGCGATTTTTTTTTCAAAGAAATTAGATATTGATTCAATGGAAAAGGAGTTATAAAAGAGATCCCAAAATAAAATTAGTCTTCTATTTAAAAAGGATAATTGTGGTAAAATAAAAATTTATATATTTTTATTGTAAATTTTTTTTAAAATAAATTAAAACTGTAAATTTTATTAGAAGAAAACAATATTATAGATCAACAAGTTTTTATATTTTTATATAAAAAGTATAAATGAAAATTTAAAATGAATAAAGAAGGTAAGGGGAATATATATTTTTGACACACACACATACATTTTTATTATTAATAAGCATATGTATGTTTGGCGGTTACACAATATTGGCAAGAAATTCACCTGAAAAATGACAATTATTATTACCATAATATATACATAATACATAGACCTAGCTAATGATTTATATATATATATGTTATTTTTTCTGTTGGTCTGTGATGAATATGTGCAATGTAACATATATTCTGGTGAATTTTCTTTTGCTGAAAGATTCCAAGTTTCCATTTCTTATTGTTTCATTGGATTTGGAAATTGAACAGTGAAAGCAGCATAAAGGATGTCTTTCCTCAATTTGGAAAACAAAACTTCAATAAAAATAGAAAATATTAGGATCAGAAATAGCAATTATTTATAAAATGAAAATTAATTTATTGATTTACAAGCAGAAATAATGCTCGGTTCTCTTTCCTCATTTCTTATTTTGTCGGTGCTCACTAAAATACAAGCTCACATGTTTCCTCCAAGAAATATAATATATATGTGACAAATAAAAGATACTATATAAACTAATATGCCAAAAAAAAATTAAAAAATTGGAAAAATTAACCTCTTATTAGTTCATTATTAATGAAAGAACACACCCAAATAAACATTGCAAAAATTAATATCAATTAGAATTCAAAATCAAGATCATGTTTCTCACCTTCAACAACATGCATTGCTGAATTACTAGAACCATTTTGGGAGGAACTGATCAGCCCACCACCTGCGTCCGACGAGTGGTTTTCCGGTGAAGCTGCCACGGATCGCTTTTGGACGCCGTCGGAAGATGTTATTACAAGTGATCCTTGATTATACAATGTGCTTAATTGATGAAAGTATGGACATGTCCTAGAATCAACAGATCTTTTCTTGTTAACATCCTTAGTTTTTTTAAAATACTTATTTATATTTTCCCATTTCTCTTTACACCTCTTTGCACTTCTTTTATAACCCAACTCTAACATCCCTTGAGAGATTCTTTCCCATAGAGGAGCCTTTACTGTTGTTTCCTTTTCTTCATTAATATTATTATTATAAAAACTGCTCCTTAGGTTTATCAATGCTAATACCTCATCTTTTGGCCATCTCTTACCAAGATCTTCCTTATTACTGGGTGAAGGCTTTCTTTGCGCTATTTCCGTCCATAATGAAATGGGCATTGATGGTTTGCTTTGGGTATTGAGGAAAATAGAGTTTTGGGGAGGGTGAGAGAGTGTAGAAGATGAACTAGGGTTTTTAGATATAATCACAGGATTTGTTTGATGGCCTAAAGCTATGGTAGTTGATATGGGTGTTTCAGGTTTGCTAATTTGTTTATTAGGGTTTTTGGGTATCACCATTGAAGATGAAGTAGTCGTCTCTCCAAGAATTTCAATAGAATCAGAAGAAGTTGATGACGATGAGAATTTTTTCAAGAAATTGATTATTTTTGCTTGTCTATCGCCAACAAGAGCTTGTTCTTGTGCCCTAATTTCAAGTTCTTTTTTGATTCTTTCCATTTCTTGTTTTTTCCAAGCTTCTTCTCTTGCTATCTTTTCTTCGTCTCTCTTCGCTATATCTTCGAGAAGCTTATTATGCATTTCTTCTTGTTGAACCATAATTCTCCTTATAATATCTTCACAAAAACCCTTAAACATCTCAAATTTTTTATGTCTTCTTTTCCTTTTCTTGCTCTTGGATTTCTCAATTTCCTTTCCCTCATCATTATTATCATTATCTTCAGTTGGATTTCCTACTGTTTGATCAATTCTTGAATCTTCTTCCATGTTCTTCTCATGATCAATCTTGTCTTCTTCTTCTTCACTGGCTAGCTTGTCCATTTTCTTGTTCTTTCCTGCTGTTGCTAAATTATTTTCTTGAGGGTAGCTTTGACTATTATTATTAGTATCATCACCATTGTTATATAATTCTTCAAGCTCACCAAAAAACCTATAATTCTTGGAATAGTTAATGTTGTTGAAGTATCTGCTTTCTTCTTCAAACTTCTCCTTGCATTTTTCAGCACTCCTTTTGAACCCAAGCTCTGCTAGTTTCCTGTACCCACCATAAATATGAATAAAAACAAAAGCCACCTATACACATATCATTAGCATTTATTTTCTTTCTTGATTTTATTAGTCGGTCATTAAATATTCAAATAAGACTTCTTTAATTCTCCTCTCTCACACATAAACAAAGACATGATATTGAAAATCCCAAGACTACTTGACACAAGATGCTGGCTTCATGTTAGCAAGAGCTTTAACTAATAACATCCAGCTGAAACAAATTTACGAAATCTCCATAATTTTGAAAAGGATTAATGCGACTCAAATAATCATTAGAAGAAAAGAGAAACACAAAGAAGATATTGTCTCACTGAATTAATAAAGTGAATACCTTGATACATGTTCCCAAGTGAATTCAGGGAACCAATTTTCCATGCTAGATCTGATCCTCAATAGGGCAAGCACTTCATCATTAGACCACGGATCGACGGATTGGTGTATCGATCTCTCTCTTTCAATCTCCAAATCCATAGTAGCCACCATGTTATTCTGTTCCTTGTCTTCATTTTTGGCAGTGGGTTGCGAAACATGGTGCAATGTGTGCAAGAAATTGGGTTGCACTTGCAATTGATGAGAAGTGGTGCTACTATAAGGATCAAAAGTAGGGGTAAAGTTAGTACTAGTATTGGTAGTAGCAACAGAGGAGCCATGAATAGGTTGGAAAGAAAGAGGTAGAGGAAGTGAAGTTCTTGAAGCTATGAATTGGTGAAATTGGTCTGGTACTCCTTCAAACATGTTTTTTTTTTTTTTTTTTTTTTTTTTTTTTTAACCAAAAAACAAAAAGAAAAAAAGAATACACAAAACTGCAACACCAACCTCTTGCCATTTCTCTCTCATTTATCAAGGACTTTGTCCTATCATGGAAGGGAAAAGAGATGGCCCAGTACACTCTTTTGGAGGGAGGTGAAGTCACTGTCCTATCAAAGTAAATGAACAATGTCAAATTGGGCTTAATGGCTATTGGCTTTACAGTGTCATCATTAGAGGAATGTAATGTGCACAGGCTATAGATGAGATTGGGAATTAGTTTTGTAAGCAAAAAAAAAAAAAATAATGGGTTATTAATATTTAGGGTTTGGTGGGGTCCTTTAGAATCCTATGCAGTAGCTGATGGTGATGATGGTGTAATTAACGGCAAGAGGGATGGCAGGACACGTGAAAACATGCAGTGAGACTGGGACAATTATTTAAGGAAGTAAAGGGAAAGGAAAGGAGATTATTTTCACATGGTGCTCAGGGCTACAGTATACTGTATACCTTCAATTCAATAACACTACTTCTATTTAAAGGGCTAATCGTAAATCACCTATAATATAAGTTTGTGTTACATATCAGTTTGATGTTATGTTTCTAAATATTTTTAATGAGACTTTTTCTATAATAATGGCCGTTGAAAGTGATTCATTTTTTAATCTAGACTATTATAAAGAGTTATAAAAGCGTAAAGAAGTGCTAAGCCTTAAATATGACTAAGTCCCAAATCAGATTAGACGATTCCTGGTAATAAGATTTAGATACTGGTGGTTTACGAAAAAAATTTTAAGAATTGAAGTTTGGAATTATTTTATGAAAGTTCAAAATAATTAATTTATGAAAGGTTCAAAATTATTTCATGAAAGTTCAAAAGATTAAATTATGTATTAAGCCTAATATTTTTTTATGTATAGTTTGAGATAATAAATCTCCAAATTTTAGCATCTTAATTATTTTATTTATTGGTGAATGGAGTAGCTTTTGGATACCTATATTGGATAGAAATATATTTTTCATATATTAAAGTTTTGGATTTTATCCCAATTAAAAAATATTAATTACAATTATCATTATAATATCAAGTATTTTGTTTAATTTTGTGATATTTTGCTTAATTTCTTCAATCAAAATGTCGATATGACTAGGGTTACAAATAGTTAGCCCCTAGCAGGAGTGGAAATACACTAGTATTTGGGGGAGTTTAAAAAAAAAAATATTTCTTTAGTGAAAAATTATATTTTTCCTCTTAAATTTAAGAAATTATCTATTCATAAGATTTGAATAGTAAGGCTAATTCTTAAATAATATCATTTTTAATATTAGAAATTTAAACTTTAATAGAATGCACCAAAATAAAATTACAAATCCACTCTCTTGGGGTTGGGACAATAGAGATTAGAAACCACACAAGAAAGGATGCAAGTCTGTTCAAACAATCAATAAATGGGCCACAGTTTTAGCTGAAAGTGTGAACTCTATCTGATTGGGCCTCTTTTAGCCCAAAGATCCAAAGTGAAAAACTTTGTTTACAATTGGGCCAAAAAGTATACTGGGCCTGGCCAGAGCTTTATAACTATAAGAGAATTAAAAAAAAAAAAAAAATTCTGACATTCTATTCTTTTTTGGCCAAGTCAGAGTCAAACTAGAAAACCCTTCCTTGTCGTTAAACCCTACTCCTCTTCTAAAGAGAGCTGCTTCTTCCTAGAAACCTCTCTTTTTCTTTAGGGGATTCTCGTGAGGAGTTTTGACCCATCGAAGAACTGTCAAGAACCGAACCTAGACCCCAAATTTCTCATAAATCTACCTTTCTCTTCCATAAAAACCGTACCTTTCTCCTTAAACAATCTTCTACTCTTCGTTTTCTGTATAAAGATCTTCACTTTTTATCTCTCTAAGCAAAACAAACATCAATAATGGATGACTCGAACGATCAGAAATACTACACATATCATCCATATCAAGATCTCTATAACGTACCAGCTCAAAGTTTATACAAGTTACCCACATCGCCCGAGTTCCTTTTTCAAGAAGAAGCTGTTCATCAACGCCGCAGCTGGAGCGAAAATCTTCAATATTATACTGGAACCGGCTACTTATCAGGAGCGATTGCCGGCGGGATTAAGGGCTCATGGGAAGGTATTCGCACCGCCGAGCCTGGGGACTCTATGAAATTGCGGGTCAATAGGATTCTCAATTCTGGTGGACATGCTGGTCGAAAGTTTGGGAACAATTTGGGAGTTTTGGGGCTTATGTTCGCTGGGCTTGAAAGCGCTTTGATTCATTATAGAGATACTGATGACTTGGTCAATACGGTTCTTGCGGGTCTCGGGACTGGAGCGATTTATCGTGCGGCTAGGGGTCCCAGATCAGCGGCTATTGCTGGGGCTATTGGAGGGATCGCGGCCGCGGCAGCTGTTTCCGGAAAGCAGGTGGTTAAGAGATATGTGCCCATTTGAAAATTGAAAGTTTTCTTTCTGGGGGTTTTGTTGGGAGGGGAAGTTGTTTCGGGAGGTAAAGGATTTGCGAGGTGTCTCGCTTGGTAATGTTAGGTAATTGAATTTAATAGATTTTGCTATAAATTGGATTGGTAATAGTAACGAGTATTTTGTTTCATAATCCAATCTGCCGACTTGCCGTTTCTTCATGTCCTGTTTGATAGGAATTTTGGGTTCTTATTATTTTCCATTTACTGAATTGATTGTTTATAGGAAAGCCCCTGAAAGATGTTTAGGGATTGAAATAACTATTGATTATGTTGGTGATATTATATTTGCTTCTATGGTCTTTTGGTGTAAGATGTGATTATTGCTAGTAAGCATTATTGTTATCTTGCCATCCTCATTTTTTTTTTCTTATGGAAATTCCGATATGCTGTGACTTCTCTTGTGTGTTTAGTGCATCATTGCTTGATAATGCTTAATTTTTCAGAACATATTATTCCGTAAAACCATAAAAGATCTCAGGTTAGTGTTTCTTTATTATGTTATATTGGTATCATGTTGGCTTCTCTTTTAGATAATCTTAATTGTTTTAAGGGAACATTATTATGTCATGTCTAATTCTCTTTTATGCTGTATTTGTATCATGTTGGCTTTGTGTTGAGTGGATATTCTGAACATATCTGGTTCTTGTGAACTTTGTGGAACTAGTTAGCACCATACTTCATGTTCTCTACTCTGGCCTTGGGGAAACATTATTCAATAACTTGAAACTACCATTCATGGGATACTCATTCATCAAAACAAAGTGATTGTATGATGTATATAAATGGAAGCCATGACTTGAATTTATTTGCCCTGGACTGACATACTGATGGGTCCTAACTGCGTTTCCTTGGTATGTATAAACCTGAGGACTTAGATGATAGGGTATTAGCTCTTTTAAAGAAAATAAGAATGAGATGACAGAAGTAGTATTGAGATGCTGATGATCAAGTGGTTTGTGCGACTTAAGTTGAATAAGAGCTTTGGAGAGCTTTTGTATTGTCTTGTTTGAAACTTCACTTGAATAAGCATAATTATTTGTGACTCCTTTCATGTAGTGAGTGTAGATATGAGTGTAGAGCTAATGGTAAGTGCGCATTAAAATTTTCATGTAGTGAAGCATTCTCGTAACCTCGTTGGAAAAAAGGATTACATAGTTTTGTTCTAGGATTGTGATGCAATTGGAAGTATCCGAAAGAAATGGGGATGGAATGAAGGGAAGTTGGAAAGCCCTTGAGGGAAAGGGGATGTTTGACTGTTGGTGCTGCTTTATAGCTCATGATTGTTTAGAATATTCTTTGAGCTAGTATGATGGATTGATTCAAGTGGTATGAGATAATGAAATGTCTGACTAGATATTCACAACCCCTCTCCCTTCCTCTTTCTGTGGGTGTCTGGTGTGGTGCTTCTAGCTCTAAGACTTGTGCTATAAATGTTTCTCCTCACTCTTTAACTTGATTATGGGTGTGGGATTGCACAACATCTGGGAGGGTAGTTTTTTTTCTTCTTTGAACAAGATACCATTTGCTTTATGCAAACCATTTTTAAGAGATTATAGCCAGGCTATGCATCCTGTTAGGTTCACCTATGGAGTCTGATTGATGTCTACTATTATTTCCCTTTCTACCCACAAACTCATATGCAATGCATATGGACCATTAGGGGTATTTTAGTAATATCTCATAAGGGGCTTCACTATCAATGTTGCTTCTTGTTACAATTACACCTGATTTTTAAAATTTTTAGTTAATAAAAGTGGGCCTTTTATCAGTTCTGCTGGACTAAATGTGAAGTCCAAATTTAATTCATTAGCCTCGATGATACAAAAGTGGAATATGGTGGATTGGAGGCCTGGTGATCCACTCATTACTTACAAGTTACAACCTCTCTAAACAAGAATCAGAAATTGTCAAAAAAAGGATTTTGTATTTCAATGAACATTGTCTTTTACTTCTTCTTCTTCCATTTTTTTTTATTCCCTCTTATATATATATGCTCACTTTTTTTCATTTGTCTTAAAATGTACCTATTTCCTTTTTTTTTTTTTAAATATAATTTATTATTTAATTTCTTAATATACTATTTAATATTTCTAATTGTATACATCATTTAATATTAGTAAAGGGATATTTCAGACGAAAAAATAAGTAAAAAAGATAGTTTAACTAAATTAACTGACTTTCCTGGATTCAATGGAAAATGTCCCGAACTTTTATGCATTTTTGCAATCGCACTTTGTTCTCGCCTTTCAATTTCAATTATGAAATGTAATTAATTATTAGTCTCTAAATTTTATTTTAGAGTATGTTTATTAAAAAAAACTAAAAATAAAATGCAAATTGCAAAGTTTAAGTATTGCTATTTGTTATGCCTATAATTATACTACCAATTGGTCAAAATTTCACATGGGAAAAAGAAGTAACATAGAGAGTGAAGTAGAAGATATTGTATATAATTGACCTTGTCAAGGAAATTATGCTTTCATGTTTTATGTGGTCAAATACCCAACCGCAATTTTTCTAACTTCTGATATATAAAAAAAAAAAACCCAACGCGATTTGGCAAATGCTATAGTCAGAAGTCAATTATTCGATTGATATAACATTTTTACCCTATTTAAAAGACAACAAGTATAGTACAAGAATTTTAACAATCATAAGAAATATCTAGCTACTAATGTTTTTTTACCACGTGTAAGAATAAAAATACAAATTTATTTTTTGAAAAAAGTATTTAAAAGAAAGTAAAAAGCTTTATGTTCTACACTTCCGGATTATATATATATATATATATGTGTTTTTTCTAAGTTTCCATTGATAATTTTTTAGAGTGGTGAGATTTTGACTTTGTAATAAGCTTATATATATATATATATAAAGATTACTTGCTTTCTCTTCTTAACAAAGATATAATTAATATCACATGTCTCATTCCCTTTAAATCTTGTATCTATTATATGAATTTTTAGGTCTTCCCCCATAACACACGAAATTGTCACAGATTAATTTTTTCATATAGTATTAAATTCATCGCACACCCCCTTCCCTGTTTATGTTGTTGCAGATATGGACCGCTATCCCTCAATTTGACTTGTCAATCTAATTATAAATAAAATTTCCTTAGTTAAAATTTAATTTAATTTAGGGGGTTCGATGCATAGAAAAACACTTATACTAAATAATACAGCGAATCAAAATATGAGATTAGTAAATGAAATGGGATATTCGAGGGAAAATTTAAAAAAAAAAACTTAATTTATCTAAATTCAACGGTAAACTTTTCACAAAATAAAAATTTTGCAAAATGAGAATCATAATTTTATTTGAAATATGTATAATTTGATTGATTGGTTTATTCAAATTGCAATTATTTGTAGATATTAAAGACAATTATAATTAAAGGATTTGCAGAAAGAAAGTGACTGCATTGACAAACAAAGATTTGCAGAAATACGATATAATTTGTTTACTGGCAGTGCATAGAAACTTCTGCAAATAAATTAGAAAACATAAGGTTTCTTGTTATAGTTATTGATATAGAGAAGAAAACTTTAATGAACCCCAAAAATTTATAGTGTTTAAAAATTTAGTCTCACTGAGATTGCTACGTAATATTATCTCTATATATACATGCATTCATGCATTACAATTACAAAAGCAACAATCTTTGATCCTTCTCACCAAATTTCCTAATCTCTCTCTCTCTCTTTCTCTGTGGGGAAGATGACTTTCTTTAAGGCACTCCCTTTTCTAGCTTTCTTTCTTCTGTTACTACCTGTGATTGCTTTGGGGGATGATAATCCCTTAACTTCTGTATATGGTACTCTCTTTCTCTTTCTTTCTCACACACACACTGTAAAGTGTAAACACAGCAACACAGTTGTACTATATTTATCTGATAACGCACAGGGATTGAAATCCAAGAGAAAACCCTTTTGATGAAAAAAAAAAAAAAAAATCACACATCCACATGAACACCAAAATCGATGCATTTATGGATATTTGATCAGTTTTTTTTTTAATATTATTGCAGATGCAGATGCAGATGTTATATGTGATCTAGTGCAATGTGGGAAGGGAAAATGCATAGCAAATATAAAATACCCATTAGGCTACATCTGCAAATGTGAGACTGGTTGGAACAGAACTACAGATGATAATCTTAACAATAATCTTCAGTTCCTTCCTTGTGTCATTCCAACATGTAATTATTTCTCTCTTCTTAATTTTTTTTTCTGATCTTTTTTTCATTTTCTTCTCAATAAAAATAAATATTTTGTAATTCGTTTTTTCTTGTTCTTCATTTTACTTTTGCAGGTAAGCTCAAATATAAAGGTTGCCAAGTAGCTCCACCTACTCCACCAGCAACGCCTGTTCCTTTGAACACATCTATTTTTGATCGTAATTACCACATAATAATGAAGCTCTCTATATATTAATTCTCATAATTAAACCGTTATTTCTCTTAATCTTAATTAACCAAGCTGATTGTTGCTGTTACTGAATTCTTTTTATGTATCTAGCTTGCAATTGGATCTATTGTGGAGAAGGTACCTGCACAAAAAATTCAACTTTTACCCATTTCTGTACTTGCAAATCTGGATTTACTAACCTTTTTAAGATCCCTTTCTTCCCATGCTATAGCAATTGTAAGAGCTTTAACGACTTTGTCAAATTGAGTCAACCCTAATTAATTTTGATACTAATTTAATTAAAAACTTACACAAGTTCTATGTCCCTGATTGTTTAAGGTTCTCTTGGATCTGATTGTTCCAAGCTTGGAATAACAGTTGCAAAATCTCTATTAACTGATGATACTGCAAGCATTCCTGGAAATCATGGTGAGTTAATTAATTTGATTAATTAATTAAGCAGGACTCATTTATGAATTAACATGTGGTTATGATGATATAAAAGGATGTCCATTTACCATGTTCATTAGCTACATTTTTCAAGTTCCCATCATATATTTTTATCAAAATATCAGTTATTTTTGTAAGATGAATTAGTTTTCTATAATTAATTTCGTTTTGTGATTAAGCCCTTTCATCCTTAATTAATAATTTGATTTAATGTTTTTGTCAATTAAGCTTACCAATTCAATTTAAGTTTAATCTTTCTATATAATTGACTTCAAGACCCACAAGTTTAAACCTTGTGGGTTTTTTCCAGGTAGCTCAACTATGGCAGGGAACTTGCAGTGGAGGATCGTATTGTTCATGTCTACGCTAATGGCTCTGAGCAAGTAGGATGATCATATAATAAAGCAGCATGCAGGATCCTATGCCTGTAGCGCCTTTTATTATAACCATATTACATACTTTTTTAGAAATAAAATCCACTTCTTGGATCGATGCTGTGATTATATTTATATGTATGCTATTGATTTTTGTATTGTAATTTATTTTGATTGAACCCGTATGTTTTGAGGATACATAGTGGTGTCTTTCTCTAATTTGTCAATTATTATGATTTAATTCAGAAATGAATTACAAGTGGAAATATGAATGGTTAGTAATTATAACAATTTAATCATAATTTTAAAAAATTATAGTTTGAAAATAGATGCCACTTCCATCTAATTCTGAATATTCAAACACTTGCAACTCCGCAAGTAATGGACCACAAGCTTGACCTTCATTCTGTTCCTCAGCAGAAGAGACTTCTCTATTAGATGAGCAACAAACAAGTTCCAGTCAAACAAATAACTCTGTTATCACAGAAAAGATAAAGGGTATAATCTAATTCTGCAGATAATATTTTCACTCATATATTTAAGTTCTCATTTCCATTATCTTCAAGGTTTGTAACTAAAGAGTAATAAGTTCTAGTATTCTAGAGTTTCTAGAGTTAGGCACCCTTAATCTATCTCTTTCTATCTGAGTCCATGCTGCAATATTACCAGCTCTGCTCCATGGGAAAATTGACATTATAGTAGAAACTGAAAAAAAAAGGCTTAATCACCTAAAACGGATTTGTTAACTGAAAGTCACACGATGCTCCCACAGAATTAAGATTCTATTTGACCTTTGTTAACCAAATTTAACATTACATCCGATGGAGGACTAATAAGCAATATAAAGATGATAACTGGGCCATCCTACACACAGTTGGTCAGTAATAAACTCCCAATAAGCCAAATTACCGGTAGAAAAGTTTTGGTATTGAGTGTATTTGGAATTCTCAGTTTCTCACTCGCATGGGCACTAGAAAAGTGATAAAATGTCTAAGAATACGCCATCATTGAAATGTACAAGACGATATAAGTTTAGAAGCAATTCAGATTGAATCATACCCAAAAGGGAAGGGAAAGAAACAACTAACAAGAGCATTAACTATTATTGCAAGCAAATTAGTCTCTTGAATTCCATGGGAGCAAAAAGACTGTATAAAAATAATGTGGTTGCAAATGAATTATATAAGTATGAAATTCATTTTCCATTATTTCACCATCTCCATTGCTATGTTAACTGAGCAAAGTCATAGCATAAACAAAAAAAAAAAATCTAACAAGCATTCAGATAATGCTCATCTAACAGGCAAAAAGAGCTCAAAATCACCACAAAAAGCATAAGTAATTAACAACAACAATAGCACATCAGCAAATGATAAGACAATCCAGTTGTCACTACCTTCTTGAAAATTGTCACTTGGTCTTGACCTCTACTCCACTCTTCCCAGCAATAATAACTGCAGTTGCCATATCCAAAAACAACCCATGTTCTACTACTCCTTCAAGAGCTGAAATTTCCTTTCCAGCTGCATAACTATCTTTAATTGGATTCTCAAAATACAAATCCACAATGTAATTAGAGTTGTCAGTCACGTATGGCTTGCCATCTTCATTCAATCTTAGTTTAGCCTCAACCCCTTCCTCATTGAACAATTCTTTCAATCTCACCAGATTGTATTTCCAACAAAATTGCACCACCTCTACCGGCATTGCAAGCTTGCTTCCACCAAGACCCGTTACTAGTTTCGTCTCATCGGCGACGACAACGAACTTTTCGGACGCTGCTTCCACCATTTTCTCTCTCAAAAGAGCCCCACCTCGGCCTTTGACTAAATTAAGATCTGGGTCGACCTCATCTGCGCCGTCAATTGCAAGGTCGATACGAGGATGATCATCAAGGACTGAGAGCGGAATCCCAAGCGATAGAGCTTGCTCTTCCGTACGTTTTGAAGTGGGTATACCAACAATATCGGTCAATTGACCGGATTTCATAAGTTCTCCAATCTTGGCAACGACGAAAGAAGCAGTGGAGCCAGTTCCGAGGCCGAGAACCATGCCGGATTTTACATTGTCGACGGCTTTGTCAGCGGCGAGTTTCTTGAGATCGTCTTGGGTGAGGACTGGAGCGGATTGGGCTCTGACTGAGAAAGTCTTGGTAGATGTGCGCAGGGCAAGCGAGCTGGTGCGCATGTTAAGGTGGAAGGAAGCATTGTGGTGGAGAGAGGAGGAGGTAGAGGAAGGAGAGAGGAGGGATAAGGAAGCCATAATTTTAGAGGTGGAGAAAGTGAATGGAGATGAAAGGATGTTTTTCGGGCTCCTCTCTTTTCTTGATTTTGTGTTTGGTGTGGCTTTATGTTTGTTTGGATTTTGGACTTACATGGTAAGCAAGGTTCAAAGGTTTTAGACTTTTGGTTGAGTTTGGCTCTTGGGATATCTGAGGTTGTTGGCTTTGATAATATGTATCTTTGGAAGGTGAAATGCACACATCTTGTTTTTCCTTATTATTGGTAAAATAAAAATAAAAATAAAAATAAAAATAAAAATTAAACATCTAAATTTTCAAATTAAAATTTTTAATTTTATTACTTTAAATTAATTTTAACTTAATTCCGACTTTCAAATGATGTGTAGCTAAAATTAATAAATACCATAAATTTTAATTTCAAGTGCTAAATATAGTTATAAAATACCATGGGCAATATGTAAAAAATATATTTTTTTTATTTGAAAATCTCTTGATTTTAATATAAATGATTTGTCATTGTCTAAATGAAAATAGTGAATTTAATATGATATGTGATTATTAAAAAAAAAAACTATAGCATAAGCTTTTAATTATATTGGAAGACAATTTAAATAGGTAACTTTAGAACAATGTGAAATTTGTAAAAATAAGATAATAAAAAATTGACTTTGGAAGCCTGCTTCTACTCTAACTTTGTGTGTTCATATTCTTAAAGAGCTTTCTCGAGATGGTTTTGGTTAGTCCTTAATTACTTTCTTTTTATTAAAAAAAATAATAATAAAAAATTTAAGCAAAAATTATAGTGAGTCCATAATTTATTAGTAATTAGGAATAATTCTTTTTTTTTTTTTTTTTTTTATATGCTTTGAAGAGAAGATGAATTGTTTGTTGGGGGCAACTATGAATTAATATAATCAATATTTTCTAATTAATATACTTAACTGTAATTCAAGTCATTGATCTCAATCTCTAAAGGCTAAAGTTTTTGGCAGCTGCACACGAGTTTGGGTTTGGGCCTCCGAATTGGGTCCGGCCCCAACTCCCGAGTCTTAAGATTCAACGGGAAGGTGTACAAAATGCTGTCGTTTAATCATCGAATTTCGTCTTCCGCTAGGATTCCTATGTTTGTTGCGCACACTATACATTTTGATCTCTGTCCTAACAGTGGTGTATCCTTTTCTTCTTTAAAGTTGTTCTCTTTGTTTGTGGGTGTTTTCTCTCTAGACTTTCATTAATCAGGCCATTAAACCATGTCTTCGGAATCAGCTAATGCAATTCAAAGAAGCCAAGTAAGTATTCTTGTTTCCGTTTGTTTCCTGAGAAAATTAGTGGGGGACTATTTGATTATGGGATGCTGGGTTTTGGTGGGTGATTGAGATTTGTTGAATCTTTTCTATGAATCAGGTTGATCTAGTGGACTTTGTTGATTGGTCTGGAGTTGAATGTCTTAATCAAAACACCAGCCATTCGCTTCCTAATGCTCTCAAGCAGGTAAAATTTAGAAGTACAGAATTGTCTGTATTAGTTAATTTATGTTGTTTTGGATTTTGTTAAAGACGGAAGGTTTGCTTCTTGTTCTATCATTCTCGCCCGGTATCAATTTGTCCCTTCTTTTATTCTTTAATTTCAAAGCAATGAAAGTTTTGAGATTCAACTGTTATTCATTCTTTTACCTCAGTGTTATTGGAAAAAATTGTTTGAGTATGATAGTGATGTTGTCTTTCAAGTATTCTCAAAGAAATACAAAGGATTTAAGTAGACTTCTTTTTGTCCATTGTACTTTTTTCCTCCCCTGAGTGCTATCGACAGTAACAACAAAATACTATTCTATTCGGTTTTATTGATTGTACTTTATTCCGAAATTAGGATTATAGAGAAGATGATGGTTTGAATCTAGAGAGTGATGCAGACGAGCAATTATTGATTTATATACCATTCACTCAAGTTGTTAAATTGTACTCTGTCATCATCAAAGGACCTGAAGAAGAAGGTATCCTTTTCCATTAAGCTAAACCCTTCCATTTCTTTTTTTTTTTTCAGCATCATCTATTTATTATATCAGTTAGTATTTCCTAGGTTTAATCTATTATTCCACTTTGTATTATAAACCAGAAAGGTTCTAATGAGATGGTTGTCTCTACAGGTCCTAAGACTGTAAAACTTTTCTCAAACAAGGAGCATATGGGATTTAGGTATTATTCAGCACCTGCTTTAAGCCTTTAACTAATTAGTATTGACAAAAAGTGCAGCAGAAACGGAAAAGAGCAAAGCTCACTAATCTTTTGCATGATGTGATATGGCAGTAATGTCAGCGACTTCCCACCTAGTGACACTGCAATTTTATCCCCAGATAATCTTAAGGTATGTGTTTGTTTTCTTCGCCTGCTACTGCGATGCTGATGTTGTTCTTTTAGAAATTATTTTAAAGAATCTTATATGTTACCATTTGTTGTCATTTACCTCACTGTAGGGAAAACCTGTAGTCTTGAAGTATGTCAAATTTCAGAATGTTCGCAGGTATGGCAAGTTCTTGTATTGTACTTGAATTTGTTCTTATGAGGACATCTTCTATCAGCAAGCATCTAAATTTACTTAATTTTTTTAATCAGCTTGACAATATTCATCGAGGATAATCAGTCTGGTTCTGACATCACCAAAGTCCAAAAGATCGCTCTGTTTGGAACTACGTAAGTTTGAATGCTCATTGAACTTTGTTGTACCTTCCCTTCCCTTGTTATTACAAGTGTCTCACTTTACTCATATGATATCTTTACCACGTATCCTTTGAGTTTCTATCTAGTGAATCGATGTCATTACCTTATTCTTTCGTAGTGATTCTCTTTTATACGTTTTGGGAGTAGATACCCATATTTGATTATTAGGTTGTAAAAACCTGTAAATTTTAATAACTAGTCAGACTATCCAAAAGTTAAATTTGTTTAGCTTTTTGTTCTCAATAAACATAGAAGAGAATTCACTTCTTTAAGGAAAAGCAAATGTTACAAATTTACAGTATTCTGTATTTCGGAGATGCAGTTTGCTTTTTCTTTCCCCATTCTCTTGTTATTAAAGTTAGTTGCTCCGGAAATCCTGCATCAGTTTGCTGATTATTTTCTTATTGCAGTGTGGAAACAACTGACATGAAGGGCTTGAAGAAGATTGAGGATCATTAATAGTGAAGGAGAGGGTTGAATTTACTTGGAGCCACTGTTAATCTCCTTATTTGTGTTTTTCTAATTTTCAAACAGTTATACAAACATCTAACAGTTTGGTGCACGAAAGTTTTATGGCTGTTTGTTTCAATCTCTCATCCTCGAAATCTGCAAAATTCCTAGAATTCTGTGGTGTTTTTAAGCAAGATTTCCCTTGATGATTGCATATATAACCATGTCCTTTTAGTTACATTCATGTTGCGCTATTTTGTCCAGTTTTACGAATGGATCAAATTGGCAAACTCATTCGCTAATATTTTTAACAATCTTTCGTTGATCAATATGGATAAATGAAATCCTTTATGATCCCACATGATCCTGTTGGACAAAAGTATGAGCATTTTACTACAGTTTCCGGTGTTCAATTCAGTGCAACAGTAGCAAAATAGTTTTTTCCTGCTTCATCCATCTTATTGAAATAAAAAGTTTCTAAACAGAAAATAATCATTACACAATTCCAAAGGAGTAGTGTTTACACGTCTCTTTCATATTGAAATAAATACTCTGCATCGAAGATAAATTATTACACACAATTCTAATGTAGCAAGTGTTTTACACAAGTCTGTTTCATTGTTTGTTTAGGACTATGACAAGATATTCAGAAAAAATTATTTTGTTAAATAAGGGACAACAAACAATCCAGACAGAGGAGGCCATATTCTGGTCCGAGGCCATGCAGTGTTGCAATAAATGCAAGACCAACCGAAATGCTGATTTTGTACTTTGTTTGTCAGTAATTATTCAGTGAGGTTGATCATTATGAATTACTTGCTCTTGCTTTTGCATATAGGTCAATGCTACCCAACTGCAGCCGTGAAGTTGATTGAACATCTCTGACTGCCAGAAATCTGAACCTGCCATTTTATAACTCAAAATACAGGTCATGAACTACAACATAAAAAGAGCAAAATGACCAGAATCTTTGAATAAAAGAAGAATTACCTAAAAGTATTACATAGGAAACCTTCCGATCTGATTTTGAAAGATCTCCGCTGAAAACGATTGTCAAACACCTGAGAAGTCTGTTTATCCAAGACAAGCCAACTGGATCCCCCATCATTGGTTCCCTCGACAAGCCTGAGAAATAATCAAATTCAAATTCAATGTCAAACTCATTAGTGCAAATAATCTGTGTAGGCATTCAGAGGAAAGCAGCAGCAGCATTGGACAAATGCAGAAGAAATCCATTCACATAAAGGCTGCCAAATGCAAAATAAATCCAGGCATATATTCTAAGTTTCATACCAATCCATTGGATCCCTCTCCGGGGCATCATTGGCTGACATTAAATCATATGCCACCAGTTCATGCATTTGGTTGTCTGGAAGTTTATAAACGATCCAACCACCTGCAAGATGTAATTGAATTATTACAAAGCAGAAAATCAGAATTAACAAAAAAAATTCAAGCATCATGCAATCTCTATGTTTCAGCAAACGTAATCAAATTTTACAAAATGAAAGATTACTCAACTCAATTGTTTTACAGATGGAAAATTTCAATTGTCAGCATTACAATGTGCCCGTAATCCAGAAAATGTTAAAACTTTTATTGCAATACCTTTTGCACCATTTGGTTCTTCCCATTTAGTAGTACGAAGTCCATCAAATGCTGATGTCGCCTGATATTTATTGAAAATGGAATCATAAATGACTCTTTAGGCACATGTTCCATGTTCCATAACAGAAAATTGACGAAGCACAAAAACAAATAATACTACTCACAATTCCAAAAGGAAGTTCCTCACCACTTGCAAAAACTGAACCAGAATGGATTCTGTTCAATCTCATCAATGGCGAGGAAAGTAAAGCTTTATTTAAGCAATCACATTTGTTAAGACTGAAGATCATATCATCCAAAGCATCCAATGCAACAGGCAGTGCTAAAGATGTTTTAACAGGATCACCCGCTAAACATACATTTACTTTTTCATCAGAGTCAATCTCACTCTTCAGTGAAAGGGCATTAAGTAACTCATCAAAGTAAGGCAGGAAATGAAGTACAAAAGGATTTATGGAAGTCCTCCTTGTTTTATAGGGGGAATTTCGAAGATCCACCAAAATACCCTTAAAGATCTTCAGTATTTCAACAGCTCTAGATTTAGAAAGAGAGTTCTCAACAAACTGCGAAAGAACAGGGGAAAATGCATTGTAAATCCTCGTCACATGTACATCTACACATAAACGAACAGCGCAAGTAGAACAACTGAAAGAGTAATCTTCATTTGAACCAATTTCTGATCTTAAAATGCGCCATTCTTTGTCCCCACTTTGCCTTCCAGGCAATGAGACTGCATCATCATCTACCGAATGCAAAAGCCTCTCGAGTTCTTCTGATTCATTTTTGTCACGGTCTTCAAGCAAGGAAAGAACTTGGGATGTCAAGTTTCTTCTGCAGTCTTTTGTCATATTAGTGAGAGCAACTGACAAAAGTGGTTCTGTGATAATGTTTCGTCGGGACAAAACCTCCAAATTGAGAAAGAAAAAAAAAAAAAAAAAACCTTTTACTCATAAGTCAACATATGAACGCATAACTGTGCTTGAAAAGAGTAAACATTCTTTAAAGGAAGCCATTCTTGTATCATTACCTCAAGCCACTTCCTTGTGTAACGTTTAGTGACATCATGAACTCCATCTTTTGCTATTGCAATGACATAATTCAATTTCTTACCCCACCTACCAGGAAAGCATAAATTTCAGCTTTCACAGAAGCAGGACCACAGAACAGGAAAAAAAAAGGTTCAGCAAATATATATTGGGTAGAAGTCAAAGTACCCCTTTTCATATAACAATGGTTTGTCATATACTGCTTCACATGGGTCGAGATGCATCCATCTGTCCAAAATGTCAGAACAGATGTAACTGATGGTTGACATTACCAATAGTGTAGTTTGGCTTAACTACAATTTCCAAATGCATTTTATTTTCTTGGAAAAAAGTAAAATGCTTGAATTTTTTAATGCAGCATACCTTCCCAAATATGGAGAGAAGCACTCTGTCCAAACATGATCAGTGAAATCCAGGATCTGGAAACGAAATATGAATTAGAAAATGATTGCATTGTCTTCAATCAATAACAAGTTCTCAAGTGTGAAGGTAACACCAAAGCATATAAATACTACTCTGCACAAAACCAATATTGTCCGGTATCACTGTATCCAGTATTCCCTGAATGACCAAAATGGTTGGAGCATGATCTATTGTATTCAGTGGATCCAGAAACAGACTAACCAGACGAGATTCATAGCCAAAAGCTCGACAGTAAAGTGTAAAGCAATTGGCCCACTCCCCACAGCGACCCCTTCGAGTTTCCACAAGCTGCATATAGAAAAGGGAAAAAAGAAAATAAGCGAGGAGCTTCAGAAATATAAACTTCTCAACCAGCTTATATGAAAAAAAATAAATACCTTTAATGGATCATTGTACCGTGGGAACCGAGTAACCCTTGAACAAGAATTGCAGCTGAAGCCCAATGGTGGGAGGGAAAGAAAAAACAAATGTGAGAGCTTTGTGTATGAAAACAATCATGTCTGTGGTCAGATACCAAAGAAGGAAACAATTTCTGGTAATTGATTTCCCTATCTGACAAATCAATTACCTGCAAACCAAATAAGAATGCTAGCATAAGGCTCAAAGTAGAACACAGTAAGGTTCCATTTGCTTCCGGAGATAAAATGTGGAAGACATTTTTCACATTTTCTAATGTGCGGAGCAATAAGAAAAATCAGTCAAAGTAAAACATTTTCCCACTCAGGGAAAACTAAGCCATTTCTAAGGTGACCCTTTTTAAGAGAAGAAGAGGTTTTCCGAACATTGGCAGACTTATTTATAACAAAAAAAATATTTATTAAATTATTAATAAATCATTTACCAATAGTCATTATTACTGACCACCGCTAATAAACACCAGCCGACGGCCACCACCAGTCATCAGCAAATATCATAATTTTTTCTCATATTAACAATAAAAATTTTCAAAATATAAAGTTTTTATAATTTAAAATACTTTTATAACATTATAAATTAAGATTTTTATTTTTTAAAATTAATTTTAATACTGCAACCAAACAATAAAAAACAAGTTATTTGAAAAATATTTTCAATGGAAACATTTTTCTTTAGAAATAAGTTATTTTCCATAAACAAATGGATCTATATCATCCAAAAGTATCTGCCTATATAAAACTTCTCATTATCTTCATATAGGTGAAGCTTAGCTCACAAGACTTGTTTTCCATGTCTAAAAAAAAGAGTTCTTCAAACTGGTGTAAATATAAACACAGCTATGCTGTATTCTAAATACACACTATCACAAGCTATGCTCTTTGAAAAGATCATTAAATGTCCCTTAGAATGGTAGCACATAAGAAACTTACTTGGTATATTGTATGGTTGCATTATGGACCATGGAGTGACTAGAAACAAGAACCGAATAAATAAAGACATCCAAAATAACCATGAAGAAACAGTAGAAAGGACTGCATATTTACATTCTAAAATAAAAAAGGAAAGAAAAAACTGAGCAATTAGGAACAAATCCGCCCCAGACACATACCGATAAAGCTCAACTCGAGTTGCTCCATATTGACTTTCAGAAGGGAGGGCAACACCCATTCCTTGATTAATGGTGTTATTGCCACAACCATCACAAGGAGGTGCATTAACCCACCTACAGTATCAGAAAATGATAGCCACAGATAAAAGAAAAAGACTGTCAGCAATCTGGTACATAAATTAATTAAAATTATCTACAGCTAGGTCATGGAAAACCATCAGAAATTTCAATTGAACAAAAAATCTCATTCTGCAGTAGAGTATGAAATTGTTCTTGAAAACTTGGTAAGTGCCCTTATGGCTTTTGTGCATGTAAAAGCACAGATATGCATTTGCATCATATGCATATGGAACCAAAAACTTAAAGAAATCAAAGCTTTGCACCAGGGCAATTACTACCTCTGTAAGTTTTTATGTAGGTCACACTGCTATTCATTAACCAATGTTTTATTATATGTAAGGGGAAGTCCAACATTAAGCAAGTAATGAAAAACACCTGAAAAATCCTTTGAACCAGAAAAGCAGCTGCAGGAGGAAAGCATGGTCTTGTTCGATTTTTGATGCTTTAAAATTCTCCTCCTAAAAAATATGTCAAAATTTCGAACTAACAAGGGATATTAGTAGAAGAAACTCTCAAGACAAGATTCATAGAACTTAGAAAAGTTAAAACTAGCTTGAGCTCAGGAACCAAAGCAGCATTTTGCTATTCAAATAATTGTGACAAAATTGCAGGTCATTTTGACAGATAAGGACCCTTTCTTATACAAGAAAAAAAAAGATCTTACCTTGGCCAAAGAAACCACTGCTTTCTCTTCAAGCTCTTCCACAGGAACTGTTTTTCGTGCTGCCTCCTGGCGCAGAGGGTCCTCATACTGCAGCAACAGTAAGCCAAGTACTCAGATGAAACATCACCCTCTAATAAAAAAAAAAAAAACCCTCAACTCTAAAGAGAAGACAAGTAAATTTAATTCACTATCTTCTTGAACCCAACCTAAGAATAAATTAAAGACAAAAAGTTCCGTATTTCCCAGTAACTAAACGAGTTAACAGAACATATTGGGAATGCAGGCATCAAATTATCACACGGTATCATACAAGAAGGGCCAAAAAAAGAAAGAAAAAAGAAAGAAGGAAATTTACAATTACCATTAAAACTTGACTAACATAAGGCCTTATTCTCTGCTCAAACTGTCGGCTTTGATCACTAACAGCAAACTCCTGCAACATCAACGCCTCTTCCTCTGCCTAAAAGCAAAGAAACAAATACATTACATTCCACAGTCTCAGAAACCAAAACGAGTAATACACTAAATATGAACAGATCAAATTGTCCAAACGACCTGCAGTCTTCGCGCAAATTCCTCGTCAGATATCAATGAATTGACATTATCCTGCACTACAGCACCAGCATTACTCGTTGATTCATGAACCTTGTTCTTGTCCTCATCGCTGATGGATACCAATTTGAGCTCGTTAGGGATTGCGACAAGATCAGAGTCGTCAGAGACGACACGATCATCATCTCCTCCAATAATCTAAATAGAGACACGATTCTCACTATCAACAATAAAACAAATATCTATACCATTGCAATTTCACATAGAAGGAACGAATTCCAAGGGAGGAAAAAAGAAACCTTCTGCTCATCAGGAGGAATTGAAGTGAGCGAAAAAAGTTGGAATTTGAAAACCTAAAATCAATCAAATGGCAACTTAGGAGAAAGAAAAAAATAAGGTAATTCAAGGAAGATTATATATAGAGAACGAGAAAATTTATTAGAGAAAGAGAAAGACTTCGACGCCATCATCGGTGTCGTAATCGACGTCAAAGGTGGAGTCACTGCAACGAACAAGGAATTTTCGAGCTACCATCTTTGCCCTCTGACTCCGGTCTTCTTTCTCCGTCTCTGCACCAGTATGCTTTAGTAGTGGGAACGAGAAATGTAAAACGACGACACGAAACGCGTTCAAAAACAAAATTCTTTTCTTGTGATATTCTTATCGTAAAACTACATACCATACAAACTATGAATTAGATACGACGACGGCGACGGTACTGCTTGTCTAGTCGTTAGATTACCGGGGTTTAATCATTTCCCGATTGCACTGGGCCAACTGGTCGTTTGAACTAGTTACTTTCAGGAATGATGCTCGTTTAAAGATCTGTCCAAAATGTTTGACCGGTCGACGACCGCGTTTAATTCCTTTCAAACTCTATTTTACACGAAGAAATTAACGCAAAAAAAAAAAAAAAAAAAAAAACATTCCTTTCAAACTCTATTTTTACACTTAAGAAATGTTAAACGCCAAAGAAAAAAAAAAAAAAAAAAAAAGTGCGAATCATTTTAATTTAATTTATTTTTGGAAAAAACATCCCAACCTAAAAGTCTTCGAGCCTACAGAGTAATTGCATAAAAAATTCATTAAAAAAAAAAAAAAAAAAAAAAGTGCGAATCATTTTAATTAATTTATTTTTGGAAAAACATCCAACTAAAGTCTTCGAGCTACAGATAATGCATAAAAATTCATTAATTACGAGAACATTGAGATTATAAAACCATCAGAGCTTTGTGTTTGCAATGCGTCGTCGCATTGCTAGTTTGAGAGGAATAAATTTGAAGCTGAATTATTTTTGTGTTACAAATTGAAAAATTGAAGTTGAAGATTGACAAAGTAGATTAATGATAAGTTGAGGAATGCCAAATGAAATAACCCTCCTGATGATTTAGAATAAATACTTTGGATATGCAATAAAAAGAGTCGAGGAATCTGAATTTCTTCAAACTTAATTGACCACTTTTATATTCTGATACAAAAATTAGGTTTATATTTTCTTATTGCAATTCATGAGATTGAAATGTTTATATTTTCTTTCCAAAATTCAATGGAAAAGAAAGGAATTGATCAAGCACAATATTAAGCAAATAGAGTGGTAACATATCACAAATTATTTTATTTAGTTCACCAACTCACACTTCTGCAATTCGCAATACATATAGTTGCACGCTCAATTCTAGAAAGCAACATTGATGAATGAATGTTTTAATTTGAAGCTTTGCTTCCTTTTGGGGGCGTGTTTGCGAACCTCCATGTCACATTACTCATGCTTTCGTATGTTCTATCACCAGCAACCTCTTCGACGGGTACAGCAGCAGCTATTTCTTGCAGCTCTTCTTCTGTAAGTTTCACCTTCAAGGAGCCGATGTTCTCAACCAAGTTTTTTATCTTTGTGGTTCCTTCAACGATTTAAAGCAAATGAACTGTAAGAATATTGCATTGATGTCTTAATCTTCTATATTTAAGAATTTTTACTGGAATTTCTGAACAAAGAGAGTTATTTGCATTTTATTTTCCAACTATTGCTATAGAAAATTTTAAGTTACTTAAACTGAGGCAGAGGAAAAAGAAAATGACTGACCTGGAATAGGCACAACACCATCCCCTTGTTGGAGAAGCCAAGCCAATGCTAACTGAGAAAGAGAGCATTGGTGCTTCTTAGCGAGGTTTTCCAGTCGATTGTATATCTTACTGTTTTTTTCCAAGTTCTCTGCTCGAAACCTAGGATGTGTGACCTTACAAAAGCAACAGTAAAGTGAAAATGAAATGGTTTCTCTTCTCAAACAGAAAAGAAGGGTGAAAGAAAAGAAGTTTGAAAACCCTCCAATTATGTAAAGGCTGTATTAAAAAAGCAAAGCATGATCAACATTCAAATAAAGGGCTGAAGAGAATTTTCTTCAATAGCTACCAACATAGAGAATTCTTAAGGATTAACATATAGTAACTTTTACAGTGTTAGAACTCATACCAACAAACTATTTGCAGGCAAATTTTCCACAATTGCTTTACCAGCAAAAAAACCATGACCAAGGGGACTGTATGGAACAATTCCAATGCCAAGCTCCCTGCAAACTTAAATGCATCAGGAAAACATTCTTATGATTCTGAAAAAAAAAAAATTATTCGACCACCAAGTTCATCCAATATCAGAATGCATATTGTTATAATTCTCCAAAGCTTTTCTTAAAAATGGGAGGACTTAGTGGAGCAATTAATTGAGAACTTGACGTGATTCAAACCTGCAAAGTGGAATAATCTCTTCCTCAACATCACGAGTCCAAAGGCTCCACTCGATTTGCACTGCTGTGATGGGATGAACAGCATGTGCCCTCCTTATTGTGTCCGGACTGGCTTCAGATAGCCCAATGTAATTGATTTTTCCCTCTTCCACCAGTTTTTTAAGTTCACTCATCTGTGCTCAAAAAAAGAAAGTCCTAATGCTGCAAACTGGATTCTACTATCAAGAAACAATAATATATAACAAACATGCAAGAAATGTAAATATTTACTACCACATTGCATATGTTCACTTACAGTATCTTCAATGAGTACAGACGTGTCTACTCGATGTTGATAGTACAGATCAATGTAATCTACACCTAGGCGCTTCAAACTAGCTTCACAACATGCGCGTGCATATTCAGGATTACCATTCACTATAATACGAGTGGGTTCAAATTTAACAATACCAAACTTGGTGGCTAACTGAATTCTTTCTCTTGGTAATTGCTTCAAGGCCTGAAAAGTGTGTATATATATATATAGCAAGGAACTTAATTCATCATCATAAAGACAAGTCCATAATCTGATTTTAAGAGCTAGAATGGCTCAGTAATCTGATAAACTACATGTACCTTTCCAACCAGAATTTCATTGGCGCCAGTTCCATATAAATCTGCTGTATCAAAAAATGTGATTCCTTTATTGAATGCATCCTTCAATATTGAGATTCCATCCTCATCTGAGACTGGAGAATTGTAGGCTCCAGTTAGTCCCATACATCCAAACCCTAGCTTTGAAATCTATAAATGTTACAAAATCAGGAGAAATGCAGAAAAAACAAAATATTGCCTAATATTAGTTCTTTATTTAGGAAGAAGACTAAAATTAAGAACTTGAAAGCCCAAGCAGCTTTTTTATTCTTGAGGAAAAGACTAATAAAGTTCATGATATAATAATTTTGAAGTTACATCAGAAACTACTCAGATCACAAATTTCATATTCAACATCTTCCCCCCACAAAATACTGATACCTAGTACTTAGGAATTAAAAAAAAAAAAAAAATCATTTAGATCAAATCCATCACAATTGAAATGGCCATGCTTTAATTTACAAATCAATCAAGAAGATCCCATTAAGGAAAATCAATAGTTAACACAGACAATAAAGAGACACGTAGAAGTAAGTATTAGGGTTTGTTTTTACAGTTATCTATAGTGTATACACCAGTTCAATTAAAAATGCTAGACTAAGATAAGATACATACGTATCCTTAAAGCAAAGACTCGTTTAGTTATTTTTCAAAGACTCATGTTTTATCCAAAAAGATAAATTGGATTTAAGAGAAACGTACCTCAAGTCCTTGGCTACCCAGTTTCACCCTTGGAATTTGGACATCGTCTTTCTCCGCCATTCCTTTGCTGTAATGTTCTTTGCAAAATGTTCCCCGTTCTTTTCGGTTCGAATAGTGATTTGGTTCAAACTGAGGTTGGTGGGAGTGAGAATGTGAGACATCTTGGTGGGTCGATTCCAACTGGGGTAGGTGAATGTGAGACACCATTGACCCTGACTAACAACAATGAAAAGCAAACTGAGGTTGGTGGGAGCAAACTGAGGTTGGTGGGAGTGAGAATGTGAGACATCTTGGTGGGTCGATTCCAACTGGGGTAGGTGAATGTGAGACACCATTGACCCTGACTAACAACAATGAAAAGCAAACTGAGGTTGGTGGGAGTGAGAATGTGAGACATCTTGGTGGGTCGATTCCAACTGGGGTAGGTGAATGTGAGACACCATTGACCCTGACTAACAACAATGAAAAGCAAACTGAGGTTGGTGGGAGTGAGAATGTGAGACATCTTGGTGGGTCGATTCCAACTGGGGTAGGTGAATGTGAGACACCATTGACCCTGACTAACAACAATGAAAAGCAAACTGAGGTTGGTGGGAGTGAGAATGTGAGACATCTTGGTGGGTCGATTCCAACTGGGGTAGGTGAATGTGAGACACCATTGACCCTGACTAACAACAATGAAAAGCAAAAATCTTGCACCAGCCGGGAATCGAACCCGGGTCTGTACCGTGGCAGGGTACTATTCTACCACTAGACCACTGGTGCTGTAGTGGCAAAATACGGTAATAATATTATAAGAATGCACAGAAAAAATTGACGCTCCACAAGACGTGGATCTTTTATAATTTTATTATTTATTTATTCAGTTCTGTCGTTTTTATGTTGTAACTGAAATGCAACCTTTTCTTTGGCCGGAACACAAGATAAATTCCCCATGCGTAGGATCTTGTCGTTTGCACAGATGACAAAAACAGCAAGCAGTCTGGGAAATTGGGATGAAGAAACTATAGCTGAAAGCTATAATATTTTTACAAAAATAGAGACCAAGGAAATACAGCCATAAATTCCAAGAGATAAAACACTTTAATTGAAAAATTGTTTAATTTTCTGTGTGTGGTAATATAATCATATAATTGATCTTTTTTTTCGTTTTTTTGGTACATTGGAAAGCAACATAAGACATTTATTCCATAAGACTAAGAAGAAAGAATTCCTAAAAAACCCAACAACAGAATCTGCTATCCAATATAGTATGCAGTTGCATTATCTTTGCTCCCACAGCTTAAGAGGTTGCTGGTTGAGCATTTTTAGGTAGGGGTGTATCAGCAAACTTAAAGGTATGATGGACATTGTAAGCTCGATTCCCAGCTACTTCATTGATAGGGACTGCATCAGAGATCTCCTTCAATTCATCTTTTGTCAGCTTGATTCTCAATGCTTCCATATTGTCAACCAGATTTTTAACCTTAGTTGTCCCTAAAGAAATTCAAGGAGATTACCAAACCAGAATTAAGGTACACTTGAATTCATATCCAAGTGCCCAGCAAATAGAACCTAAAGAAGAAGCTCACTCACCTGGGATGGGAACCACATCATCCCCTTGATTGAGAACCCATGCAAGGGCCAGCTGAGCTGGAGTACATCCATACTTTTTCGCCAAATTTTCAATTCGAGTATAGAACACCTTGTTCTTTTCAATATTTTCTTCTGTGAACCTTGGATGATTTTTCTAAAATAAGACAGTGCAGGTCATATGCAATATCAGTATATCAGTTACTAAGCATATTCACTCAAATATGCGACAAGAAATAGGTATTAACACAAAATTTGAGTGTAAAGTTCAATTTTAGTAGTATTCAAGAATTAACAGTTTATGTTAGTAATATAAGTACCAGTCTGGTCTCTGAAGGCAAACTTTCCACAACTGCTCTGCCACCAAAAAAACCTCGACCTAGAGGGCTATATGGAACGACTCCAATTCCAAGTTCCCTGCATTTTTTGCTCAGTCAAATGCCCTCATACATAAAAGAGAATGCTGCTAGATTTTCAAAAGAAAAATGGAGGCAATTAGATCATTTCAGGGGAAATCAATAGGAGATCTTTTTACATTCGAAAATCTAACTGGAAATCACAGAAGTTGAAATACCTGCAAAGGGGAATTATTTCTTCTTCAATGTCACGAGTCCAAAGTGACCATTCCATTTGCACAGCAGTAATCGGATGGACTGCATGTGCTCTCTTTATAGTGTCTGGACTTGCTTCAGATAATCCAATGTATTTAATTTTTCCTTCTTCCACTAACTTCTTAAGCTCTCCCATCTATAAACCCGAAAATCAGAAATTAACAAGCCTGGAGATCATATAACTTCCTTCGAAAGAGAGGGTGCATGTCGTCAATCTGAAGTGTTTATAAAATAAGGTAAAAAACAGTAGTCATACAGTTTCCTCTATTGATACTGAAGTGTCGATACGATGCTGATAGTAGAGATCAATATATTCCACGTCAAGACGCTTAAGGCTAGCCTCACAGCATGCACGAACATATTCAGGATTGCCTTTAACTGAAGCACCTCTATAATCAGAATTCTGAAGAACAACACCGAATTTTGAAGCCAGCTGGATCTTTTCTCTAGGCAATTGTTTCAGTGCCTGCAATATACGAGTATTGTGGAGTTCAGATTTTTATTGCCTGTATCTGTATGAGTTAATGAGTATGAATAATTTCATGATAAGTATATATAAAAGAACAAGAACTTGAAGGGCCAAAAAAGTTTATCATGAAACAACAAGAAAAATATTCCAGACTCGATGAGGCCAAGCAAAAGATTGAATTTTGCAATTATTATACATTATGGCAATTATACCTTTGCAACCAGCCAAAATCTTTAAGCAGAATATTCTAATAATTTTACCTTCCCAACCAAGACTTCATTAGTGTGAGGGCCATAAACATCAGCTGTGTCGAAAAATGTAATTCCCCTTTCGAAAGCTTCCTTGATGATTGAAATTCCGGCCTCTTCAGGAATAGGGGCATTATAACCACCAGAAAGCCCCATACATCCAAACCCTAACTTTGAGACCTGAAAGACGATGAGTAGATGGATGAGTTAGAAGATACCTCCAGCATGTATACAATTTATCTCTTTCCTCTATAAAATTAATAGAAAACCCTTTTTTTTTTTCTCACTCCTTAAATGTTTATTGTTTTATTGGACAAAAGATTTCTAATTAATATTAATTAATCCACTGGATTAAACTACTGCATATTGATTAGAGCAAATACAAATTTTGTTGAAACACAGAGAACGGATAAAAGAAGAATATTCTTTGACATATTCTCAAATAATTCAAACATAAAGAAAGGGTTTTTAATTAACACTTCGAAAAAAAGAATAAAGAAACATTTTCTTGATCAACAGTAAGCAAATGGGTATATGGAGGAATTTGTAATTGCAAATATGGAATGGTAAGAAAATGTTACCTCAAATCCATGTTTACCCAGTTTCACTCTTGGAACTACAGCTCTCCACTTTTGATCTGCCATCTTTCTCTACTCTGCTTCTACAATTCTATCAATTTGCTTTAGCTCTAAGTATTATATAGTGAGCTGAGGTGATCCTGGAGTTGAGAATAAAAAAAACCGAGGCCACTGACGCATGATCACACGTCAGGCATACATTCAAATTCAATTACTGGATTTTCTTTTCTTCTCTGTGACTAATGTTAATGACGAATGATCATACGTCACACGTACAAGATTAGAGAAGTTTAAAATGTAATTATGTGATCCTTAGTGATAGAGATATACTATTAACCATGCATATGTAATAGTATAGCTATGAATGATTTTCTATTGACAATTATTTCTTTGTATTTAATTGGAAATTTAAATTTGCCTTTAAATAAATTATTAGATAATGAACAATAATTGGTAGAATTAAGTACATTTGTATGTATTTAATTGGACCAGTAGAGAATGCATGTTTAAGACTGACTGCTTAAATTAGTAATGACTGTTAAACATATTCTCTAAGACATTAGAAATAATGTTTATTGTTCTTAATCTTGATTTATTTTAATATGAGCAAACATTGATTGTCTTATGCTTTGATTCATTAAAGGATGAGTTTCATTATTGGAATAATATTCTCGGTGAATTGGGCAAAGCTTTTTGTGTTTGTGAAATATTAATTAATGATAGAATCAATGTCTCGGTTTAGAGATTGATGATGCACTTTAAGTAAGCTTATAAGGTTTCATAGTGTAAACCCTGCAGGTGGATTTTGAATCCGACACATGAAATAATGAAATAAGTTGAGCGACAATCTTAAAGTTATATTGTGATTTAAATAAATTGTCAGTAAGTTATTTAAATGACAGCATCTTAACGTGCGGGGAACATATATCTTTTATATGTGTGGAATGTGTAAAAATAAATAAGGCAGTTCAGTCATGAGTTTTTAGTGATGAATTCAATGTTAATTACTAATAAGAATATGGTGCGTCCTACATAGGTTACTTATTAAATTTAGTAGCCTTGATTTATTTTATATCCTGCAGGTCCCTGTAGATGCCCTAATGAATTGGAAATTAAGAGGGTATTAATTAAATAGATATTTATTTAATTTTAAAATGATTGATAATATTTTAATATAAATAATTTTTTATTTAATTTATTTATATTGTAAAAAAATATCTTCCTATCGAAGAGACGTCTTTTTAATGTAAGATGGAAAAACCCTAAGAATGAGAGACGCGCGTGGTTAGTTGGGATTACTGCAGAAGATCAGTGAGTGACTCTCCAAGATCTCTAGAAAGAAGACCGGTGAGCGATTCTGCGCTTCAAGAGGTCAGTTTATTGATTTGTTCGATAATGTTTTTAGTTTGCCTCATATGGTTTCGACGAGGATTGTTTCCGCTTTATACCCGCTCCCATCAATAGTGACTGGAGTAGAGGAGCTGGTAAGAGATGGTCCACAAGAAATTGAGAAATTGCGTTGTAAAGACCTTTCCAACTATGAATTTGTACGGAAGGTGGCTAACATTTTAGAAGATGCAGTTGCTCTAAGAGATAAAGGAGAATTCAAAGAAGTGGTTGAGAGGGTACTTCCAGAACCAGTAGTTGAAAGAAATGATAAACCAACAGTTGGCATGGAAACGATGTTAGATGATGTTTGGAGATGGCTCACACAAGATGAACAACTGGGCACTGTTGGCATATATGGTATGGGGGCTGTTGGCAAAACTACTCTCTTAAACCAAATCAACAACAGGTTTGCTAGTACAACCCATAATTTTGATGTTGTGATTTGGGTGGTGGTGTCAAAAGATTTGAAACCTGACAAGATTCAAGAAGATACTTGGTTTTGGTCCATGCATAACTCCATAGATTTTACCCTAAAAATGCAACCTTTCCTTTGGCTGGAATAGAATATAAATCCGTGCGGATTGGTTCTTGGTGTATAGGATCTGTCGTTTGCACCAATGACAAAATCGGCATGCAGTATGTAATATTGAGATGAAGAAATTATCGGTGAAAGCTGCATTATTCAAAATATTATATATCTGCTTAAGAGGAATAGTATCCCTGAATTCAGCTTTTTCTTTTCTGGTACATTGGGAAGTAAATACAGGACATTCATTTAATAAGACTAAAAGAAAACAACTACTAACAAACCCAGCAACAATAGAGTCTGCTATTCGAAGCAGTTTACATGTGAACTGCAGTTGCATTAACTTTGCTTCCACATACTTATGACTTATGAGGTTGCAGCTCAAGCAGTTTTAGGCAGTGGTGTATCAGCAAATTTAAAGGTCTGCTTGAAATTAAAAGATCGATCTCCAGCTACTTCATCGACAGGGACTGCATCAGAGATCTCCTTCAATTCATCTTTTGTCAGCTTGATTCTCAATGCTTCAATATTATCAACCAGATGTTTAATCTTAGTTGTCCCTGAAGAAATTCAAGGAGGTGTGATTATCGGAATACAGCTAATGTAAATTTGAATTCAAATCCAAATGCCCAAAAAAAAAAATAAACTAAAGAAGAAGCTGACTCACCAGGGATAGGAACCGCATCATCTCCTTGATTGAGGACCCATGCAAGTGCAAGCTGAGCTGAAGTACATCCATATTTTTCCGCCAGTTTTTCAGTTCTAGTATAAAACACCTTATTCTTTTCAATATTTTCTTCTGTGAATCTAGGATGATTTTTCTGAAATAAGACAATGCAGGTGATCAGTTACCAAGTACATTCACTCAAATATGCAATATCAGTTATTTAAGCATATTCGCTCAATGACTCAAACATCCAACAAAAAATAGGTATCAACACAAATTTGAGTGTAAAGTTCAATTTTCAGGGGTACTTAAAGTCTAAGTTAGTAATACAAGTACCAGTGAGGTCTCTGAAGGCAAACTTTCCACAACTGCTTTGCCACCAAAAAATCCCCGACCTAGAGGACTATATGCAACGACTGCAATTCCAAGTTCCCTGCATGTTTTTCACAGTCAAATGTGCTCATACATAGAAGAGAATGTGGCTAGATTTTGAAAAAGAAAGAAAAAATGAAAGAGGAAAAAACAATGCAGGCAATTATATTATCTCATTAAAAGTGAACAGAAGGTTCTTTTACATTCCGACTAGCATTCCGATATACATAATCAAATTTTACTTGGAAATGACTTGAGTAGTAATACCTGCAGAGAGGGATTATTTCTTCTTCAATGTCACGAGTCCAAAGTGCCCATTCCATTTGCACTGCAGTAATCGGATGGACTGCATGTGCTCTCTTTATAGTGTCTGGACTTGCTTCAGATAATCCAATGTATTTAATTTTTCCTTCTTCCACTAACTTCCTAAGCTCTCCCATCTATAAACCCAAAAACTAATGTGATCAGAAATTAACAAGGCTGGAGATTTGTCTAATTTCCTTCAAAAGAGTGTGTACATGTCATCAATCTGAAGTGTTTCTAAAATAAGGTGGAAAACAGTAGTCATACAGTTTCCTCTATTGGTACTGAAGTGTCAATACGATGCTGATAGTAGAGATCAATATATTGCACGTCAAGACGCTTAAGGCTAGCCTCACAGCATGCACGAACGTATTCAGGGTTGCCTTTAATTGAAGCACCTCTATAATCAGTATTCTGGAGGACAATACCGAATTTTGTAGCCAGCTGAAGCTTTTCTCTTGGCAGTTGTTTCAATGCCTGCAATTCATGAATATCGTAGAGTTTAGACTTGTAATAGTACATAAATGAAAGTAAAATTTAATGGTATACCAGATTCACATTAATAACACTCTGGAGCAAAATATTTCTTATTTTGTGTCTCCCGTGTTTCTAGACAGGCCTGCCTCGCATTTACGTTGTTGCTTTCATCACATGACATGACAATGAACCTCTGCTCTTTCAGTCAATTATTATTATTATTATTTTTTTGTTCATCTCTCTCTCTCTCTCTCTCTCTCAGAGGCCACAAATAAAACCATGAGAGAACTTGCGTCGTTGAATTAATGTCTATTTCAGAAGTTTTAGCAAATTCGCAAACCTTTCCTTGCCTACTGATAGAAAGCTCTCATCCTCAAGTTTTTTGGAAACTAAAGCATGACTTAAAATTTAATGAACAGATACCAAAAGCCATCCGAAAATAAAAAACGCAATATGGTTTTATCATTCAGCATTCAGCAATTGCATGCGCATTAGCATTAGAAAACTAGTTGCCTGTATCTGTATGAGTATGAATAATTTCGTGATAACTGTATATATAGGAGAAGAAAAAAAACAAGGGGAAAGAACTTTATCATCCAACAACAAGAAAAATATTAGGGCTATCTCGATGAAGCCAAACAAAGATGTAATTTTTGCATTAATTACACATTATAGCAACTATTACTTTGCATTTTGCAACCAGCAGCCAAAATCTTTAAACAGAATATTTAAGACTTTTTACCTTCCCAACCAAGACTTCATTAGTGTGAGGTCCATAAACATCAGCTGTGTCGAAAAATGTAATTCCTCTTTCGAAAGCTTCCTTAATGATTGAAATGCCAGCCTCTTCAGGAAGAGGGGCATTGTAAACACCACTAAGCACCATACATCCAAGCCCTAACTTTGAGACCTGAAAGTTAATGGATACATACATGAATGAGAAGATAGTGCAAATTTAACTTCTCTAGCATGAATATATTTTACCTATTTCCTTGTTAGATTAATAGAACACCCATTTTGTCTAACTTCCTAAATGCTTATTGTTTTATTGGCTAAAAAAAAAATTTATTTCATTAATAGCTAACTCCACTGGATTGAACTTCAAGGAACAGATTAAAAAAAGATCATATTTCACGTATTCCCAATAATTCAAACATAAAGAAAGGATTTTTAATTAACAATTTGAATAAAGAACAAGGAAACAATTTCTTGATCAATAGTAAGCAAACGGGTATATAAAGAAATTTGTAATTGCAGAGATGGAATGGCAAGAAAGTGAAATGGGATTTACCTCAAATCCATGGTTACCAAGTTTCACTCTTGGAACTACAACTCTCTGCTTTTGATCTGTCATCTTACTCTACTCTGCTTCTACAGTAATATCAATTGCTCGGGCAGTGAGCTCTAACTCTTATATAGTGAGCGGTGATCCTGGAGCCGAGGATAAAGCAAAGCGAGTGAACATGATGATCACACGACAGTCGTCAGGTGTAAAGTCAACTTGATTTACTATATTTTCTTGACTTTTGTGTCATTGATGTTAGAAAATTTATACTCCACCGTTAGAAATAGTATTTCTTTTGTGATTAGTCAGTGTAGCAAATTTTGTAATTTGTTATAAATTGCATTGTGTTTTAACTTTTTGATAAATATTGTAAAATAAAATTTAAAAGTTGAAAAAAAAAAAATTCATTGGCTAAACTGGAGCCAACGAGCTGTCGTTTGATACGAATTTATTGATGCAGAAATAGGTAAACACGGACCGAAACAAATCAAGGGAGGCGGAAGCCCAATTGGTTCTAGCCCATGGGCCATGGCTAGAAGAGTTGACGAGTGACTTGTGCATAAATATTTTGTAGAACATGTATTTTAGCCCAATTAATCATAATGGGTTAGATCAATGCTCATTTTTATTATTAAAAGTTAAATCCCAATTACTAGGATTAATCTATTTTCATATTAAAATCAAAACTAATATTTTCAAATATATTACCTTAAATTATGTTAATAAATAATTTGAATTTTTTATTTAGTTAATTTGAAATTTTTATGACTGCAATCCGCTTAATTTAATTAAAAAAATAATATAATATTTACAATCAGTATTTTAGATTACATTATTGATTTTTTTTTAATCCAAAATTTGATTAATAGAGTGGATTCTGATTCATTGAAGGCCCAGATAATGCATGCTTTGGCACAAATAGATAAATATATATATTTCTTTTTATGAGATCACTAAAGTTGATATAATAAATTAATATAAAGGACAGTATTATTGCTATACAGTGTCAAAATCATTACCTTCATATATAAATATATTGCCTAATGATAATTACATAAATGATTAAAGAAAAACTGATATAAACATATTATTATTGCCACTGTAATGATTGTTGGGTCACACACATAATGATACTGTTACATCTTTTTTTTTATTATTATTATTTACATTATCTTTCACCCAAATAATTAACTCAACTGAAAATATAAAATATATAGTAATTGCTGCTTTAATCCAATGATAAATGTTAGGTAGTAAATAAATTAGCATTTGAATGGCACTGATGTAATATATATTATTCAACAATAGAAAAAATAAAAAAAATAAAAGAATTGGAAAGTTTTAAATAAAGAAAAAGGAAATAAAACTTATTTACGAATGAATATATATTTGAGATTTTTAATTAGCATTATTTTAGTGAAATGGCAACATTGCCAATTATGAGTGATGACCCAACCCTATTAATGGTCGGCTATAAGCCTAAAAAGCCAACATTTTAGTTTATGTTTCATCCAAAATATCATAAACTTTGTGAATATTATTTCTTTATTTTTTTTAAAGAATAATTAATTAATAGTATTATTTTATTATTAATAATTAGGGTTGGGATGAATGTTTCCATTACAAGAGCTATATGTATGTAGGTGATTGGCCACACAAAGGCTGTCTTAAAGCTCCTAAGCAAAGTAATTAATTAATTAATTAATGGAAAGCAGAAGGGCAGAAAGGTCGAAATCAGAAGAAACTTTAAGCAAAGTTTATGGCATTAAAAATTAAAAAATAATTTTAAAAATTTAAAATTTTCCAAAGTCAGAAAAACCACTTTACAGAGTAATGTTCCAAATGTCACCTAATCCGTGGTAATGTCTTTAATAATTGCTTTGGACGTTTAACTGGCACCAATCAGAGCCTGTCTGTTGCAGGCTTATCACGCAATTGGTTCCTCCAGGTTTTAAAATCATATCTGCAATTTTCACTTCACAAACTAATCTAATCAGTTAAAATTATCATAAATAGCGAGTCTCAGTCCCGGAGTTAGGTATGTTTGAGTTTAGCAAATTATGCATATTCCAAATAGTATAATAAGGGTGATGCCCTGAGATCTCAAGGTTTATTTTTGAAATTAATAATTTTTAATATATATTTCCGTCTTATACGGGTTTCATATTATTCTAACTATCGTAGATAATGCAAATTATATAATATTCTATTACAAGAGTGTCGAAGATATTAAGAGCGTCAAGACGAGTAAATGTAAATATTCATTGAAAGTTCTTTATTCGTTAATGGGCCGACTTAAAAGAGAGTGAGTATTAGTGAATTAATTAAATAAATAAATAAAAGAGTAGTGGATATAATTAACCCAAACCAAACCCCACTTGAGAGGGTTAAAGAAAAAATGGTTTTGGGTTGATTTTGCTTTTTGTGTGAACCTTATGCAACATGTAAGGAACCATGCAAAGTGGTCCCCAGATGCTAGTTGTTTGTGTTTCATACTCTTTTTGGTTCTTCGTTGGAAATTTGATGCTTACCTTACAACAACAACAACAACACACCCACAGACACCTTATGTTATTAGTAAAAGCCTCTTAAGAGTTTTAGAAACTCTCACTCCCCTGTCTGCATGTGGTGGCGTAGGCGTGACTATATTCAATTCCTTTTGGGACCACCTTCTTATTTCCCTTACCTTTTTCTTTCTTTCCATCATCTCTATTTACTTTTCTATCCTCCTTCTAATTTTATATTCCCCTATTTCTAATCTCTAATTACATTCATTTTCATATTTCAAATCCCACTATTTTATAATCAAAACTTATTAATTAATTAGATTTGTCTAGATCCGGTCTATGGATTTATTTATGAACCAAACCAATGAAAATAAAAATTTTTTTAAAATTATTCACACGTTATCTTTTTTTTAGTGAATTGTTAAAAATACTCTCGTTTAAATTAAAATTTATTTTTCATTATTTTCAACCGGTCTAGGCAAATTAATCCCGATATAAATTAGCATGCCTTTACATAATTGCTATGGTACTCTTATAAAAGAGTATGTCATGTTCTGAAATTTTTATAGGATTGAGCTCAAATATTACAAACTTTTTATGTGTAAATAAAAAAAGTAAGAGAGTAGAAATTAAGCTTTATTAAAGTTTTACTATTTCCACTTGACTAATTAATAAGCAATAACATCTATTTTTAGGTATATATTCAATTAATCTTAGTCATATATAATAAGACAAAATTGATGAGAAAATTAATAAATAGAAATAAAATAAATAAATAGGTGGAGAAAGTAGAAATAGAAGTCCTCTACCTCTAGAATTCTTCTCTATTTATATCTTCCTATCCTTTCTTATCTATCAAGCCTTCAAAGTTTAAAGATGGAAAAGGAGCAGATGAAGAAGAACATGTTTCTCATAGGGTAGAGCTACTGTCCCCATGATAATCTCATCGTGTACCTCTAGTAGTTGAAGCTGCCAGCATGATCTGAGCTTTCCTTAATACTCATCGATCCTACCCTATCCAGAGAGGAGGGATTAGATCATGTGGCAGTTTCACCTGTTAATGGTAGCATGAAAATAAGAACCCTAATCGGGATAAACCCTAATTTCCTGATTCTATCCAATTTTGTCAACCCATTAGAGATTAATCATGGAAAAACACTAGACGATGAGGTATACTATTGTTTATATTGATTAATTGCTATTTTGTTTTCTTTCTTTTATTTCTTTCTCTTTAGCCGTTTTTACTTGGTTCTTTTCATAGTATTAAATTTTGGCCGTTGTGTTCTTCTTTTCTATGTTAAGGTTAATTAATTTATGAGGAGAATCTTATTAACAGGTTTGCGATGTTAATAAATCATGGCTTTGTTTGGTTATTTGGCTCTTCTGAGATCTATCCTTTTGCCTTGAACACAGTGCTATTATATTTTTTCCTGAAGGAGTTGTTCGTGTCAATTTTACTTTTTTTATACTTTCTTTCCTACTAATTATTAATAATTCAATGTTTCTATATCTTTCTTTTCTTTTTTTCTTCTTCTTCTTCTTCTTCTTTTACCATTATTTTGGATTTGACATGGCATAGATATATAGTTCATCTAGAAAGAATTGATCTTTTAGTTGTCAAATTGAGTTTGATTTCTTGAAAGAAAATTAGGTCTTTGGAGTCAGAATTGTAATCATGAAAATGGCATGACTAAGAACTTGCATGAAATAAATGACTTAGACCAAAATAGTAAACCAATAGTAACCAAGTAGAGCTCAGATCTGGCAGGGAAGAAGATGACTTTTTTCTTTCTGGGTTTGTTCTTCATTACAATTAAGGAAATTGATAGTACTTTCTGTTAAACAAAATCCATATTTGATGAATTCGAAAACCCATATTTATTTTCTCATTTTAGATCCAAATCAAACATTTTCTCCAAGGGATTTTGAAACTTACATCAGAGTCACTTTTAATCCCTATCCATGATACAGTTAGACAAACATTGTCTGCCAAAACAGTAATCTTTCAACTTTATCACTATCACTACAAAGTGAAGGTCCATTGTAATAGCTAGCTAGCAGTGAGGACCATCAAACAATTAAAGCCAATTTAATTGGGTGCAGTTCTATTCTATATATGAATTTCGATGCAACAGTCAACTTTTTTACGCCATGAATGTCAGAACTGCCTAATATTTAAGACTAATTAGTAATCTCCTAAGGAATCCGAATCTTTTTTTTTTAACAATTTTGTATGTTTGTTATGATTTTGTTGCATATATATATGTTTTATAACTTATCTACTAATGTTCTAAGATGCCTGTCTTATCTCTAACCCGTGCGTGCTAACTATATATTTCTTATTTAATCAATCAAAATTTTACAAGGTATTAGAGTTTATAATATATCTTCTTTTGTATATATGAATCATATTTGGTTTATCTTGTTATAAAAACAAAAAGGAAAAGACAGAACGATTAGTTTCTGCCATTAAAGTAGGTTGTTACAGTGTGTCTTATTTGTGTTTGTTTGCGAGCTTGAGTTGGCTAGACTCCATGAACGCTTCTGTAAGATTCTTGAAACCACCCACACGTACATACGTAACCCTATTTATGTCTGTCTTATCTTTTTTCTACATTTTATTTTGTTTTTATTTATTTCAATGGATTTAAATTTTGTCTTCATCTTTCAAGTGGAGCAAACATGCACATGTTTTGGTGGTTGTTTGCTGGAGTTGGTTACAGTCTATTAATATTTAATGGAGTTTTCACATTATGATATCAGATAGCCCTAGCAAGAACACATATTTCCATTAATTTTATGACTTTAATTACATCCTAATTTATTAACTTAATTGATCAAAATTAAGAAAAATAATACTTATTTATTTTATTTTTCTTTATCTTTCTCTCACCAACTCCCACCCTGGCTAATTTGATAAATATACATATTATTAATATAACACGATAAATAGCAATAAAGAATGGTTCCAATGGTTAAATTTACTGGGAATTTCCACAAATTTGGAAATTCGATTTATAAAACAAACGAAATTTCCCATATGAAAAAAATATATTATTATGTGGGTAAAACATGACACTAGAAAGCTTTAACTTTAAAATTGATTTGTATAAAATTCACTTTCACGTTAGAAGTCTCAAATCCATTCTCTTGAAGTTGATTTTCTAAATTCACTTGTATAAAACAAAAACAAGATTCAAATCACGTATATTAAGCTATATAAGTTTTATTAAATAATATTCTTGTTAGTTTATTTAACTTTTGTATTCCTTTGCACATAATGCGAGCCATGGCGTTGCCCAAAAAAATATTGAGCTTATTGGAGCGAAAAATGGCTACTTTCTTCTAAGGTAATGATGTGGATCATTCGAAATATCACTGGGTCAGTTATCGTGATATGTGTTATCCGACTAAAGAAGGAGGGCTAGGTTTAAGATCTCTTAACTATTTACAGCAAGCCTATTCACTCAAAATCTGGTGGACTTATATGTAGAGGAACTCATTGTGGGCTAACTATATGTTCCAGAAATATCATCGGCAGGGAGAAATGCGATATCAACTCATCGACTCTTGCACTTGGAAACGAATTTGTCAAGTTCACTCTCTATATGTTCACAGAAAATATCATCGGCAGGGAGAAATTGCGATATCATCAACTCATCGACTCTTGCACTTGGAAACGAATTTGTCAAGTTCACTCTCTTGCTTGTCCACTTGTTGATTTTGCAGATAATAATGTGGTGTGGCGAGGAGAAAGGAATGACAAATTTACTCTTACTTCAGCCTATGATTGTGTTAGAGAGAGCACAGCTTCTTGCCTAACAAGCACTGCTATTTAGGACTCATCTTTCCCGATTAAGCTTTCCATTTTTACATGGAAACTCCTCAGGGAAGCTTTACCTTTACCGAGACGTCTTCAATTATTCGGGATATATGGTCCATCCCGTTGCCCATTCTGCTTCGAGTCGAAGACAACTGCGAACCACCTTTTTTATTTCTGCCCCACTATTGCCAAAATTTGGAATTATTTTGGCTCTTTCTTCCTAGATACTCTTGAGCCACAAAATTCTCTGCGGCAAGCGTTGATTTTTTTGTGGCTTTGTAACAAACCAGATTCGGCTATGGGTAAGCTTAGGCGCTTGGTACCACAGGTAATTGTCTGGTCTGTGTGGAAAATATATTGTAAGTGTAATTGGGGTAATGAAGCTTGTTTTCCAGACCTCCTTATACAAGATATCAGTAGGCTATTATTAAACTGTAGCATTGCCAATTCTGGTAAAAGATTTGCAACAACTTGGTCAGCAAAAACTGATTGTCACTTCATTTCGGCTTCTTTTGGCAAACAAAAATTAAAGCCAATGATTATTACTTGGATTTACTTGGATTCGGCACTTAGCAAGATTGCTATTAACTGAATATTGCTACGTCTTTCAACAAATTTTCCAGCAGTGGGGAATATTGCTACGTCTTTCAACAAATTTTCAGCAGTGGGGGGTGCTATCCTCCGAAATAGCCATGATAACTTTGTTGCTGCCGCTTGTTTTACGTTTGCTGCCGAGACAGCTTATGATGCAGACCTTGAAGCATTGATTTGGGAGCTCTCCTGGAGCATTGATAAAGGATTTTATCCTATCCAGGTGGAAATGAATTGTCAGGATCTAGTTGCTCGAGTTAATCGGGCACAATGGACTAAAGCATGTCCTTCGATTTTGCTACGTGTTGCTAACCAATTGCATCTTCACTCCTCTTCCATTCATCACATATATCGTGAAAGAAATCAAGCGGCACAACTTTTGGCCACTCATCAAATACTACATCATTGTTCTCTCTCTTTTACCTCTTTTAATTCTTTACCTGGTTTGATTAAAAGTATTGTATTATTGGAGGCCATGGGAACTTCATATTTGAGATATAAATAAAAGAATCACTTTCATTAAAAAAAAAAAAAAAAAAAAAAAAAAAAAAAAAAAGTTGATTTAACTTTTCAGTTAATCCGAAATAAATTGGTCACGATTTAACTTCACTTTAATTAAAAAAAAAAAAAAAAAAGTTGATTTAACTTTTGTTATTCCAAATAATTGATCACGATTTAATTCGCAAGGCCAATACTCTTTTAAGTAATTTCTAGCTGCATTCTTGGACTAAAGCCCGAAAGTCTCATCTCAAGCAAAAATAAATCGACACAGATGAGCCCATTGGGCTTGGGCTCAGTTATATCTTTGTTAACGAAGAACCCATCAGCAGAGTCCCCTAGCCGCTTCTTGCGATGTTTTATGACGACTAGGCGACTGCCGGTTCTGTACTGTTAGACCGTGACAGTCGTTAATTAAGTCGTCTCGGCTTTTCGTTGCTTCTTCTTCTTCTTCTTCTTCTTTACCTCTGGTTAAACTCTCTGAAATTTCATAGCTCATATAACTTCCGGCGACGCCCAGTCAGACTTTCCCTTTACAGATCGTACTTTTATTTTCTTCTCCTATCACAAGAATTCTTTTTCTTATAATCTAATAATTCTTCTAATATCAATCCCCATTCTTTTTCTTCTTATATATATATGTGTGTGTGTGTGTGTGAATATATATTTTGCACAGAAAAGAAAGAAAGAAAGAAAGAAAGAGATAATAATTTTTTTATTTGTTAATTTTTTACATTTGATCAAACGGCTAACATCATTCTGACAAATTCTTCATAATTAACAAGACCATCTCCATCTAAGTCAGCTTCTCTAATCATCTGCTCTAGCTCTTCGTCCGTCAGTTTCTCTCCTAGATTGATCATTACGCGCCTCAACTGCATATTAATAACATAATTAATTTTTAATTAATCATCGAATGGGTACATTAAAAAGAATACAAAAATGTATATGCATGACAAAACGAAAAAGAAAATTCAACCTCATTAGGTGAAATGTAGCCATCTTGATCCTTGTCAAACACTTTGAAAGCTTCTTTCAGTTCTTCATCTGCCTCATTTTCCTATAAAACAGCCAACAAAATACAAACATTTTCCACCTAATATTGAATTTCCCTATATATATTGTTTATTAATCAATTGCAAACGAAATTAAATTAAACACTTCAGATCACCTTCATTTTCCTTGCCATGAGATTCAAGAACTCCCCGAATTCAATCGTTCCATTGCCATCGACATCCACTTCATTAATCATGGTCTGCAATTCTTCTTCTGTTGGATTTTGATCCAAAGATTTAATTGCAGTGGCCAGTTCCTCAAAGGTAATACGACCTTTAAATTACATACATAAAAATCAAGAAATTTCCGTAATCTCAATAATCACAGATTTAATCTTGAACCTCTAAAAATAAGACGAGGAAGAAAAGATGAATGAAAAGTGTACATGATAACGAAGAATATAATTAATCAAGAAGAAGAGATTGGCAAGAAGCATAAAGAGAGAAAGCTTTAATACCATCTCCATCTTTGTCAAGTAGACAAAAAGCTTCTTGAAACTCATTAATCTGCTCTTCTGTTAAAACATCTCCCATCTTAATTATATTTCCTGGAAGCAAATTGATAATCAACAAAGCTACTTAAGCAACTTATATATGTACTTCTTCCTCAAACTCAAAGCGGGTAGAGGGAACTTAATTATATACTGTTATTGTCCATCCACATATTTAATTCGATCTTTCTGGTTCATTGTTTGGTTAGAAAGCTCCATCAATGGTCAAACACATACGTAAGTATTGAAATTGGAATTTTAATATTTGAATACATGTTAATTTTATTATAATTTTCAACTCTTTTTTTTTTCTTTTTGTCAAAGAGAAAAATGTTTTGTACGGCATAGAATTAGGGTTGGAAAATTATGAAGTCAATTTTTGGTCTGCTATTATATTTTGATAATAATTGAGTTGTATGTTTTAAAGATATATATATTTTTTTTTATAAATACAAGGCCCAATAGACCGTGAGAACATGCGAGCTACACAGGGAGGTAGCTCTATCCTTGAAATAACATTTATCAAATTAATGATAAATCGAGACCTTCCACTTTCTATATTTTCTACAAAAATGTGAGAAGATCAGTCAGACCACATTTGATTACATATATTTTTTTAAAAAAATTAAAATTTATAAATCATCATGTATGCATAGGGATTTAGTGAAGTCCAAAATTAAAAATTAAATGGCAAGCAAGTAGCAATTTTTACCTCAAAGAAAAAAAAAATATTAATTTTACGTGTTTTGCATAATTTATTTATGTTTACGAAATCCCACAATTTTTTATCACTGGAAAAAGAGTACATATCACAACACATTCCAGATTTTTTTGACACGTTACATGTCACAACACATCTCCAAATAAAAATGAGTCATTTTAGAAAATTAAATGAATCAGAGAATGGTAGATTGGTTGCATTTTGACACTGTTCAAAATTGATAATTAGCCTATAAATACACTGTATAAAAGCTAATCAAATATGATAATTATACAATTAAATTAATGGCAACAGATGTCAAGCACATGTGTTTATTTTCTCTTTTTGAAAAATATATTTTAATATAAATCTCAAGTTATTTTAATATAAATTTAATTTAATTTAATATAAAATAAATTTGATTATTTTACATGCTGAAATTAGGAGTAACTAATACGTTTGGAAATAATATCAAAGTATAATAAGTTAAAGCTTTGAAATTTTTATATTCTTGCTCAATGAAAAATAATTTATTGTTTTATTAATTATATAGAAGAAATCAAACTAGAAATTTAATTAATTACAAACTGTATACAGAGATAGAATATAGATTAATCCAAACAAAAACTACGTCCACAATCCTCATCATAAATATTCCACAATCTTCGAGATTTTCTACATATAAATAGATTTTCTTAGGGAAAATGTTAATAAAATTAAATAGAAAACATATATTAATAGCATATATTGAATTGTTGGATTTTCTATAGTGTTTTTTCTTTTTCAATGTCGTAATCAAATTTCATCACATTTCCTCAGTATGCACATGACCAATTCAACACCCATTTCTTTAATTTTGCTATACGGTTTTTTCACTTTCCACTTTCAAACATGTGCAAATGGATTCTTTATTTTTTTTAATCATAAAATTCTTTTCTTTCAAAATTAAAAAATTATTGAAAATGTTCAAAAACAGATCCTTCAAAAAATTATTTTATATTAATTAATAAGTAAAAAGACAATACAAATATCTTAATTAGGATGATAAGCGATCTCAACCCCATAAATGTGAAAACATAAATTCAATTCCATAAAAGCTCGAGTTGCTAGTCCGAAGGAAATTATATTTTCTGATTATACAAAAAAAAAAAAAAAAAAAAAAAAAAAAAAATATATTTTCTGATTATACAAAAAAAAAAAAAAAAAAAAAAAAAAGACATTTAAAGGAAGAGATGTCGCGTTATAGGTGTTGTGCTGAGAATGTATATGTAACCATTATATCTTAAAATTTTTGTTTGACATTAATTTAATAATAAAATAATTAAAGCTAAATGAAAATAAAATCCTGATTAAAAAGTCAATAAAATCTTAAATCTTTAAGGCGAACGTACTTGCTCATATAGGTTAATTCATTTTGAAAATTAAAACAGCTAATTAATTAAAAAAAAATATTATTTCCAAACGTTTTTGTAATTCAACAATAATAAATAGAATATATATTTTTGAAGAGAAATTATTTTTCCAAATTTCAAACATCGTTTAATTTTAAATAGGACAGCATTTGAACAATCACAATCCATGTACGTTAACTTATTTCGCAAATCTATGAAATTATAATTTTGGACCTTCTGAATGCCGTATGCCTCATCAGGAATTTTTGGCAAACAAGTCCGAATATATCCAAAGTCATACTTGATGAATTAATTTAAGATGGGTTCTCTTTCCTAGAATAGATTTGTTAATTGCTTTCTTTCAAATTATTGATCAATACGCCACTGTTATTTTAAGATTAAATTATAAAATCGGTTCGCGTAAATTAATTATTTGTTGATAACTAGGATTAGCTTTTTTTTAATAGCGTTGTTGACTAATTTTTTTATAAATGCTAAAAACTAGTTTCAAATACTTATTATCCGAAAAACACAAATAAAAAAACAACATTTAACGTTTTGATGCCGGTCACAATGCTAAAAGCCAGCCCTAAGAAACTGTATATGCAGAAACGGCCTTTTAGTTCCATAAAGAAGTTCGGAATTTGAAAGAATAATGTTACTTTTCTTGAATTATCATAATAAAATTAATAGCTCAAAGCAGAAGCTCTATAACACCAAGTGGAGTAAATTTAACAATACAACAAACAAAAACCCACCCTCAAGGGAGGCGTTTCAAGAGTCTTGCATGAGAATATATACATTGAGCATAAAAAAACTAACGGTGTCCTTACATGGCTGTGTCAATTTTCTTGAACCTCCAAAAATACCCATGCAGGGAAAAGTTCAGTGTTGAGCCAACCCAGCCTCCCTAAAGCCGGCTCTTAATACAATACCAAACAAAAATAAAAAAAAAATTATAGTAGTAAAAATTGTAATTAAAAAATAATTTCCCAGTCTATTTAATAGGCCCATGAAAAAGTTAAAACACACCACAAATAGTACGTAACTTATTTTATAACAAGAAGCACAAAATTAAGTTCGCACTAATGGAGCTTCCTTCTAACCTTAATCGCTGACGAGGCGAAGCCCGAAGGATGAACAAGCGACAGAGTGCCATGGCAAACTCACAGCAGCAACTCTTGTTGCCTATCAAAGCATTCCAGGTCTAGTAATCTTATTCGGCGCGTCGTAAAGAAAGATTGCGCTATAAAACTCAGCTTTATGTCGTTTTACGCCTTTGCTTCAGTTCTGTATGCGGGATTATGGGGATATCGCATGGTCGTTGGCGAGAAAACTTTTTCTTTTTGTGGGAAAAACCTGCGCTTGGCATTAGACGAGAAAAATTCTTGCTCGACGACCGTTTCTTGGCTATTTCCGATCAACTGACAATGGTAGTTTTTTCAAGGCGTGGTTTGCTTGTTATAACGTGATTTTGCTCGGGGTTGTCTTTTGCGGCGAGAATGACATTTTCGGCGATGGGTATTGTTCGTGCCGTTTTGGTAACTTTTGTCGTAACCGCGTTGGGCGTTTAGTATTGCGTGTAGCCTGATGGGTTGGCTGCAAAAACTTGGATTATGATTTTTCAGAGGTTATGTTATTTCAACTTGTCTGCTGGTGTTTGTCTGGTCTTTCACTGCTGCATTTTGGGTGGAGGCCATTTTATAAATTTTGGTCTTGCAATGATTTGTTTAAAAAATATTGATTACCTTTATTTCAATTTGTTTCAAAAATATAAAAAAAATGTATATATATTCAAGCTTACTGTAACTAATTAATCTTAGGTGGGACCCCGAAGTGAGAAGAGATAGAGAAAAGCTTCGAGCCAAACCAAAATAATTCTGATGCTTGCAGGCGCTGGCCTGTTGATGGGGTGGAGCGACTCAACGGTGGTGGTCCCTTCGTGGGCAGCGTGATTCATCTCTAGCCGTCCTTAACACCCACGTGTGCACTGCCACCGAGCATACTGACTGGCTCCTTTTGACAACCTTTGTCTGCAAAAGCCTTCTGTGTTGAGTTGGCCGGTTACAAGGCATGCATCACTGGTCTGGTTTGTATCACTCCTGCGCAGGTGATTCACTATATGCCCTCCCCTTTCTTCTTTCCCTTAATTAGATTAGGCGTTTTACTAAAAGTAAAACAATAATAACATTGGAACAGAGTGTTACGAAGGTTGGGCTGGCAATGCCTAATGGGATAATTTCAGGAACATTCCCCGGTACACCAATGATGATTCTCACAGAAGGTGAAGTTTCTCCAGCAAGTCGAGGGATCGATAGCCATTTTCACACCCACGCAATTGCCGGGCAGCCTAGGGAGGAATTGCTCACTTGATTTTGACAGATACCAAAAAATTATTCCGCCTTTTCTATATTTGGGGCCGGATTGGGAAAAAATATATCGGATTAAGCCAATTATGGTCTCCAAAAAACGAGCCGAACTTCTGCTGGGATTATGAAGACAATTAGGAATTCAATTATTGAATTAGTTTCGTTAATGCTTAAATATAGTTTCCACTCAGAAATATAATTTGTTGGTTTATCAGCATTAATTGTCCGTAAGGATTGCTCGACATGAATTGCAAATCGCGATGCATTCCATTATGGGAGAAAGCTTTTCATTATGGATGATATGAGAACTATAAGCAAATTCGGTTATGATTGCAGAAGAAGAGTATCCTATATAACACCCAAAGCAATAAATAGTGATGTTTAAAAGACTTTGTTTTTTTTTTTTCTGTAGAATGATAAGCCTTATGACAAAGAGTATTTTCTAGTATTACAAAATTCCTTTATAGTGAAGATCTTAATTTTGTGTCCCAATCACTGCCCTCGCCATGTAAAACTTACTGAAATAATGAAGGATTGACTACTAAATTTAGCATAGAGCGTTCAAGTAATTTCCTGTTTAACCCTTTTGTTCTACAAGTAAATTAAAAGTTGTTTATATGACTGATGCCATTCTAAAAAAAAAGCAATATTTCTTAAACCCTCAAAAAATTCTCCCAAATAAAAGTTGAGCTGAATATTAATAATGCCTAAATGCATTGCCGCTTTGAACTTTGGGTACCTTATTTTTTGTATCCGTAGATTTATCATTATCTCAAGTTATAATTTTGAATAACAACCTTTGTAGTTCGGGTCTGATTGATAGACTTTTAGTGTAATGAAATTTTAGAGACTCCGTGATGCAAATTTTGAAAGTGCTTATTTTTATAAATAAAAAATTTGTAATTTTAAAAAGTATGATGAGTTTTTTTTCGGTAGAAAATTTTTGGAAAAATCACTGAAAGTATAAAAAGCAATTTTACATATTTAAAGGCATTTAATAATGGTAAAATTCATTATTTAAATAATTCCTCCTTATGCAAAATTGAACTTGAAAAACTCTGTCGTTAATTTTTGAAAAGTACTCAATAATATTGTTGAGTCAAAATTTAGATTCGAGTATGGTATAGTAGTAGCCTCGCGATTGATAAAATCGAAAAAATAATAACTAAATATCTATATATATAATATATCTATTTTGAATAATCTCTATCTTAATATACAAATGTATTGATAGAAACTTATAAAATAAAATAAAGATGTTCAATTTTTTTTCTTTTAGAATAAAGTCTCATGTAAAATAGCTAGCTCCTAGCCAAAAGAAAAAACAAAAGCTTAAAAAATAATATTTTAAAAAATTAAAAGCAATATCTTTCCACAGAGTCCAATGGTCTAGAGAATACTGGTAATAGAACATATGAACATCTGATATATTCTATCTATATTCGCGATCGCGTAGTAAAACACGGGAGTGTCCCTGGGCAAAATATATTGCGAATGCGCGTCGCTGTTATAATGCGGTGTCCCACCAAGAGCTAACCGTTGACCCAACCGAATCCTCAAGCTCGCCTGTTGGTTCCTAGTTGGCTACGCTTTTTTTGCTTTTTATACGTTATGCCATTCCTTTTTCTCATTAATTACTTACTAACCTTACCCAAACCCATTTTAACGTGTTCAATTGGGAAATCAATGGCGAATTGTTAATTTTTCAGATCCTTCTGTTTTTTATTTCCTTATTGTATTGAAAGAGAGAAAATTTTACTTTGATGTGCCCAAAATTATCAAAACCTAGATATATTTTTACTAATCCTTGATTCCCAAATCTTCATTTTCTTTCATTCTTTTGTATTTCAGGAATAAAAACAGCGAAGTGATTTTATTTTAAAGAAGAGCCCCTTAATTATTATATATTAGTGGCATCATGAAAATAAAAAATAAAATCAAAGTGGCAAACAGGTATCAAATAGTCATATCAGAATCGCTTACCAGCTACCTTCAGTCTTTTACCGAGACCAATTTCCTCCTTATATCATTGTCTTCTAAAATCGAAAATATATCTCTCTCTACGAATTTCAAAATTCTCTGATCCCTCAAAAGTCTGAACATTAACTTCACTTTCTAGACGGACGTAAAACCTTAGATCCCTCCGTTTATCCTTGCCGGACTCTAATGTCACTCTCACTGGAAGCTCAGCTCATCATTTCGCGGAATCCTATATATCTCTCGGAAGTCTCTCTTCGGGCATCTCATGCCCCATTATCTTAAGTACTCCATCTCAAAACGCCTCAAACGTCGATGATGACATCACTTCCGTTAGTACGGAACTCACTAGAGAAACAGCCAATGGATAAAGCCTCAATGTATATATTCTTACTGCCATGCCCTATAATATATATGGTACCATATTACACACCAATATTCCAGTATATCGTGATAGTCTATCCTTTTTTCAATATATATTTGAAGATTTTTTGATTTGTTTTCATATCTATGTATCCATTAGTAGTGTCGATTCTTGCGATGGGATATGTCTCGGCATGTACCTTAGAGGATGAAGACGATTTGCATGTTAAGCAAGATAATATATTGCACTGATTAGACAAAGAAGATAAGGGAAATATCAGTAAAGGTGAGATTAAGCGATGCCGCTGTTCACATGGAGTAGAAATGGGTATCCCTCCTTTTAAATAGTTCCGTCTCTCTCTATTCCTTTTTTTTTTTTTTTCTGTGATTTTTGTTTTGCTCATTGTATTTTTTTAAATAAAGTTAAAGTCTATTATAGTTGTTTAGCGTGCGATCACAGTATAAAGACTCGATTTTGTTTAGCATTTATAGTTGTTGTAGCTAAATAGTGTTTGAAAGTTTAGGAATTCTAAGGATTCTCTTCTGCAATCCCCCTAAGGTTTTGTTGTTTTCTTGCTAAGGTGTAAAGTGTTTAGTTTGTATCTCATGACTATTTTCATGATCTCCCAGTATGTTAAAAATTGATGAACGTAGCACGTGATTTCACAGAATTTCCTCTTCCTACAATGACATCTTAAAGAAGCATGAAGAGCAGAGGCAGAAGAAGAATTGGGTCAAATCACAATTCGCGTGAGTTGCTTCAGCTATTCTACAAGAAATTGCAGATGCTTTACTCAAAACATGGTTGCTATTGTCCATAATATTTAAAATAGTTAATGGTTCTACGCGTAAAAGAGGTGGTCATTGTCCATACTTTATGCTTATTAAATGTTAAAATATTTTATGCAAATTGATCAAAGATTTGTTTCTTTTGAGTTCTCATGTTTTCAATCTTCTGTGCTCATTCGATCTCCTTCCTTTTGCCTGTCACTTCCATTTTATTGCGGACAACTCAGGATCTAGAAGTATGTCGGAGATAATTCTTGAATTACATTGTTTCAGAATAATGTAAAATGTTCAGCAAAGTTACAGATCTCAGAGGTGTCAAAGTATTCTTAGGGGAAATCAGCTTTCATTTACTTGATAAAACCAATCTGCTTAGCCAGTTGAACGGAAATGGTCATAAAATGATTTAGTTTTGGCGGAGATCAAAAACATTTGAAAAAATGGTGCACGCCACTTTGCTGTTTCTACAAGTTAATGGTGACTACAGACTGGTCAATAAGTCCTATCAGAAAACTAGAAAACATAACTATTGAAGGTTCCAAAAACCTAGAAACTTTGATCTCAAGTTAAAAGAAATGTTGTGTGTCAAAGTGAGCTAGTCAAAGCTATTTTTTCTTCTGTCAATTATAGCAATTGGAAAGTAATTGGAATTTGAAGCAATTTAATGACAGCATTTTGTTGCTTCAGGATGGAATTTGCCAGAATAACAATTTGATCACTATCGCACCAAGCACTTTGGCCAGAAACTACACGTGAAAATATGTGTTTATTGATATTGTGTAAATTTCTTTACAACCTCTAAACAAACAATTTGCAGCTCCTAACAATGAGGAGAAAGTGCAAGAATGTCATGGAAAAAGTATTGCAGGAAAAGCACAGCAAAAAGAATGACCAGAAGGATACAAAATAATCAAAGAGTTTCCTGGAGGAAAAAATGGTCTGAAAGAATTAGTTGCCACCATCAGGAAGCCAACGAAGCAGTTTATGCTTCTCTACGATGGCAGTATTTGCTGAAGTAGAGTGCGGAAAATGCCATTGCATAGTCATGAGGATGATTAGGAAACTAGTCCAAGGAAATCCTCAAGAATTTGCCGCAGCAGCTTCAAGCAATTTCCTGCTCTACTGTGATCTGACAATTGAGGGATGGTTAGTTACTATCTTATTTCGATTGTTTGGTAAATGATTGTTGTTTGTGCAGCATACATTATTCACTCTGTGATTATAACTATTTATGTATCAATTCCATTAAAGTTCTAAATCCAAAAACACATATCAATCTGGATAACAGATGCTAAAAACTAGAACCACTATATTCTTCGCATTTGGTTCTTCTATAGGAGCTTTATACAAGAACTTATGAGACCTTTGAGCTAGCTTATTTTGTCAGAAGCCGTCCATATAGAAAAATGTAATTTGATGCTGCTAGAGCTTACTTGTCTGCTCATTGATGAAATCCAAGTCTTTATACATAATAAATGCTAGAGTTCGTTGTTTGCTTGTTGACATACTGTCAAAATTCTCAATTTCTTCACAGCCTGGAGAGTCACCTAGCCAGGTTATGGCCCGCTTGAATCTGCCTAGTCTCGGATTTATTTCTGTGCATTTTTGGATTTAATTTATAGAGCTTCAGCTTTTCTGATTAATAAAATAATTAAACATCATTATTATTTTTAATTATGTGCTTGGTTGAAAATATTATATAGCCAAATAGTTGGTTGAAACTCAGGCTAAGTCTTCAGAAATATAGCCTGCCTTCTTTTGCCACAGCCCAGTATATTGTACATGGGCCAAAAACTTCATTTGGAAATTGTTAACAACGAGTTGGGCAGAGTTTACTATATCATGTGCTTGACGGTGATGCACTAAGAAATTTACCAATATGAAGATTTAAAGATTAACAGAAACTAAATATAAAATATTGAGCTGAGCAGACACAAACAAGGCCTTATCACTTGGTTGAGATTAAGGCCAACGCAGTGAGAACCCATTTTAAGCCACTTTATTGCCTATTCAGTTCCCATAACTACATTACATATAACCCACCGTTTGGCTGCCAGAAAGAGGTGAGTACAAGTCCCCAATTGAATGAGGAATCTCCCCGCCAGAAGGGTTGAAGCAAATGCAGAATGTCGTCGTTTTCAAACTTGAAACTAGTATCCCATTCTTTTCGTTTAATGAATGTATATTCATAGTCAGTACATTGTTGAGTTCTTCACTTACAAGAATGGTGTTCCAAGCGTTTTTCGTTAACTTAGCCTTCTTGAAGAGCCCACGTCTTCTGCTATTTTGATAACCACTTGATCTAAAGTCTCCATCAAAAAGGAAAAAACCCCTCGCAAGTAAAAACATCCATCCACTTTTTCAATAACTGCTAAATATTGCATTAGTAATTTCTCCATTACTTTCTCATCTCTTCTTATTTTTAATTTTCCTTTTCTTTTTCATTTCGATTTCATATAGAAATTTTTTGTAAGAGTTTACTCATTATTTTAGCACATATATAACCTTTATTGTTCTCGTTTCAAATTTGGCATGAGGCTGTCCGTATAACACAGAAAACATTCTTATAAAAGATCTGACTAATTGCAATTTAATAAAAATCCTTTTTTTTCCGCTGAAAAATAGTGTAGTAGTCTAGATATACTGAGAGATTTCACTTTTTACTTCTTACGACCCACCACCGACCACCATTTCATGTGATCTACGGCCACTGTTTCTCGGTCGTTATCAAATTTAGACTTCACTTAAAAATACATACTGATGCCGTTGTTAATTGTCCACAATTCCACTGCTCCAAGAGTTTAGCACATTAATAAAAGCCATTTAATTTCATCACCATGGCCATGATACATAACAAGTCAAGATCTTACAGAGTGTAGTGAAATACCTGCAGAACCAGAGCGGTTCACATGGTAAAAGGAGAAATGTGAGCGGTCTTCCCCCTTAGAACAAGGACCATGGTTGAAAACAAACAGAGCTTATGCATGTGTAACCCAAATACTTTTTAGATCCACTATTTCAAAAAATAAAAAGGCCAATTCATTGTCACAATTCCCAAGACTACAAGGAGAGGGGCCTTAGTATCTAGAATGCAGCTCTTTTTAAATTCACAGATTTTTTTTTTTCTTTTTTTTTTGTTCCTGTCATAACATAAACAAAACCCAAGAAGGCTATTGCCACATCAAAAGGGTAGTATTATTTCCAGAATCCCACCCTGCCTCCATAACTGATTACTTGCTAAAAAGCCTAAAACACCATACCCAAAAGCAGGCATGAATGTGCATAGAAAATCTGATTAGCATCATAGCTTTCCCTCAAACCGTAGCTACATATTAGTACAAAAACTAAGAAACAAATATTTGTTGAACTTAAAAATGCGTTTCATTACTCAAAGTTGCCCTACAACTCCACAAAACCATAGATTAAACTGAGTGCTGTAGCCATAGCCATTATACATATCTGGAAAAATATTTTTGTCCTTTTTCAACACATGGAGTTCATTTGATATCCTATTTCACCGACTTAGCGACAATTTCTTAATGAAACACACCTCCTGCCGGTCGAAGTAAGAGACCTCAATTTGGAACACCTGCTGCTTTTGACTGTTTTTTTCGCCCAACACTTTTTAGATTCCGATCCACTAAATCGATTAAATTCAACTTCCTTGGACCTTCTCTTTTTCAAATCTCCGATCCTTGACTCCTAGAAGTATGCCTTTTGTATTTCTCCCCCTTTTAATCCAGCTAATCTCTATCCTTGGGTAAAATGAGCATACAAGAACCCGAAATAATTGTAATAAATGCAAAATGTACCAAAAATAAGCAAGCAAGAAAAAAGTTGCCTCATTTTGCAAAATCTCATTTGTTCTTTTTCGGGACATTTCTATGCATGCATTGAAAACAGTAATCAACATTTCAGAATTCTTTATCTAACGGTACCCGTTGAGCTTCCATTGTAGGCAGACCCAACCAAGAGCTTCTCTTTGATCAGCGGTGTTGTCAGAGTTACCCGGCCCACGAACACCTTTCTGGACCAGGATTACACACAAAGTGCGATTGGAATGGGGAGCTTTTCTTTTTATTCTCGAAGCAAAGTAGAACAACAATCCTTCAGCCATCTCATTCATATTAGCTAACCATTGTCATCTCACTTCCAATTGATTTTACTGGTAGCTCTCGGCCAAGTAAAGATAAGTCTGGATCTTGCGTCAATCTAATACTAAAAAACACAAAGGTTTTATTCCAGGCATCAAGTCATAAATGTTTTACACATATCTATTTTCACGCGATTAGGCGATCCAGAAAAATTACAATAGAATCATGAGCAAATGCATTACTTTTATTGAGGACCAATAAAGGGAGAAACACATCATTCTAATCTTTCATCACAGCATAGATAACAAAGTAAAACTATTTCATCGCAATAAAAAATGGAAAACAATTTTCTCTTCTTCTCGTCTACCGAAATTGTTCCTCTTTGTTCATGTTATACATACGGGGCCAACTTTGATTAAGAAACATGAAAACAAAAAGTGCAAGGGTCTTTTAATTAATTAAAGCAATACATAAAGAACATTTAAACCTTTTAATAACTGTAGCAACGCTTTAATCCTTGACACATCCTTTCCACACATTCATCAATAAAGACGTGAATGTAATCGGCCAGTTTTTTGATACGTCCAATCTCCCCATCTTCAATCTCAAACTTATCAGTTGAACTTCCACAAAGTTGTATTATCCTTTCTACAAAAAAGCAGGCAGGTTGCCTTTCTCCTGCCACCTGCGATAGATGCAACAAAAGCAAGCAAAAATTTTCATACTAACACAATGCGATTAGATAAGAAACCCAATCATCGCCCAATCAAGAATTATATACTCCCATGCTACATAGGACACCGTTATACCGCATATACATATACCGTGGCGGAATTTAGCTCTTTCCATAGTTTCCGAAAGGAACCATAAATGTTATGCGAAAGATCCCATTTAAAATCCAATCACTCGTCCCATTCAATGCGCAAAACAGTCCTTAGGAGTTTGTCTTGGCACAAAAACTTCCTCTGTAGGCAAGTTTATCCCCTTCACACCAGCCATAAGCATCTTGAGGCTAAAATAATAAAGTTGATGGAATTTCTTCAGTTTATTGATGGTGCATAAAAAATTTCCCTCATGTTTGGCGAATAATAGAATAAAATTTTAAAATTAAAAACCGAAAATAAATAAAGTACGGAGAGTCTTAACCAACCTCTGCAGGCCATTTGCCATCAGACTCCTTCAGTCTAACATTAGTGTCCCATATAACTGCGCATTAAAATTTTCTATGACACACCCTGCGCTACCATATACCAAGCCACTAGAGGCATAGAAAGAACCTGGGAAAAGCAAGAACATCAGATTTTCAAATCTCAGATAAGACAAAAAACCCAAACTTCCAATGTACAAAGGAACTTTATCCCAATCAAGACCAACATATACTCAATGCCCAACAAACTAACTCTTCCGCTCCATTGATCCTACGGCCTCAAAGCATGTTTAAAGCTATCATTGTTTTGTTATACATAATTGACAAAGAGTGGTTGCGACTGATGAAGCCCATTCCCACCCATGTCACCACGCCAAGGTGGGTTAAACACATGGTCTAGCTCCTTTTTACCCTCAAGCCAAATTTAATCATGACTACGGTAGTTCCGCAAAGATGCGGAATTTCAGTGACAGAACATTATCTTCTTCATATGTGCTTCATTCTTTTCTTTCCAATGCAGAAGCAATGATGATGAGTGAAAATGGCCCTCACTCCTTTCAAAACGACGTTTGCAATGTGAGAGCAATAAAAACCACCAGCATCCCAGTGATGGGAAATTGCGATGGAAGTTTTTCTCAGACTGCCAGTTAAGGTTTCTCTTGCTCAAGGCTTTCATAAGTGTACGCTCCATAGTTGGTTCCATCCATTTGCTTCCCTATTACTGTATCAATCCAAATTTGTTAACCAACTTTTGAAAACCTATAAATCATTCAAAAATTTTACGCGAAAGGAATCACTAAGTCTAAAATATCCGACCATCCAAAGTTGCTAAATATATGACCATTGCCTCACAACTCCTAAAGATTAAAACTCACAAATTTTAAAAAAAAAGATGAATAACAATGGACCCTCACCATTCTGACATTGCACAAGGCCCATCCTCACGAGAAAAAACAGTAAAAAAGACACACTGACATAGCTTTAATATGCTTTTTATTAACTACAGCACTTTCTCTCAAAGAGTATGAAAAAATCTACAACAAGAAAATCAATGCCACAACTCCTCTAACAGGTTATTCAAAGTTTATAAATTTAAACAAAATACTGCGTTTATTTAAAAAAAATTTAAGATGAACGCTAAACACAAAGCCCAAGCAAAAGATTACCAGCCAATCTTTGCAAACCAAACCTAATCCAATAAGGGGGATTGTGTTACGTCACCTATAACCAAGAGTTGCCACAATCAACCAACGAACGTGAAAAGGAAATAAAACAAGAAAAGTGACCAGTTGCTGAGGTAAAGTAAAAAATATACCGCTAAAAAGTTACATATTTGTTTTCAATTCGCTAAAAGCTTCATAAGAATGCAAAAACTAAAAACCAATTCTATTAATTTTCATCGCAATAACGCCAATTTAGTTCTTTTGAATTTTTAATTAAAATATCAAAAGAAAATATACACAAAAGCAGAAGAAATTATTAAAAAAAACAAAACAAACAAATGCATGTGCACGAAAAACAGACAAATGGAAACAGAGTATATGTTATTCAAGATCTAAAAGCAAAACTTAAGCAATTTTCTAAACCCTAATACATTTTAACAAAA
>NW_023591730.1:0-34722 GCF_014843425.1 Jatropha curcas | reverse complement strand
CAAATTCTCTTTGTATTCGGGACGGTGCAGAATAAAACTGCATAGTGCCCTTAATGCTAAGACTGTTACCTATCTGCCAGGAATGGGTTCACTTGCCAGATCCGGGAAACACATACCCCTAAATGCACAGCCTGGGAGTGTTCCAGTGTGAATGAGGGAACCTTGTCGGATGGATGGTTATTGGAGCCCAGCTGACTGGAAGAGTGCGCTTGCTGAGAAAACCGCCGCAAGAGGAAGGGAACGAAAAGTGATACATATTGCGGCCTTACCTATTAGGACTATATTTGGAACAGGCTACTTCTGCGCAAAAACCTGGAGATAGCAGAATTTCTTACCTTGTGGGCTTCCGGGAGCCCGTTTGTGCGCCCAACCTGTAAGATAAGATGCTGCATGAATAGAAATATTTCTCGGATGTTTTGGGGCCAACCAAGCCCGAGGGTAGTAACGACTTGGAGACAGAAGAGCTTGTCATTGCAGCCTTAATCCTTATCGTTTGATGAGGTTGCAGTTATCACCCGGAAGTGTAATGGGAATTATAAGATCTTGTGCAGGCCTATCAAGCCGAGCAAAGGTACCTCTTTTGGACAACTGGTACCACGAGGAGGAGCGCACTGTGCACAAAACCGCCACTCCGAGTCAAGTCTATACCAGAGTTCTGTAATAAAGTCCATGATAGCTGAGTCTGAGTCTGGGACCCCGAGTGTCTGTTGAAACCGATGTCGGAGTCTAGTGTCCAGTTCGAGTCATCCTCTGTGTCGGATCTAGAAGATATGCAAAATATACCAAATTAAAAATTTGCAATCGTATTCTTGAAGATCCGATTTTCCGTCATAGATTACTAAAGGCTTGTCAAATTCTTGATTTACCCTGGCGTGTTCTATGCTTTCAGAAGCATTCGCAAGCAAAAAACAATTCAAATTATAAATGAAATAACAAAATGAAAGGAAAAAGATAGTAAATTGGCAAGGAATAAAAATGAATATAAACATACATTGCAATCATGATTGCCATTGAACAGGGAACAGTGTCAGTGAATGTTTAAGAAATTTGCTAATTGCTTCATGGTGGGAAAGCCAAGTGACATCACTGGAATTGGACCCAAGTCAATAGCCTGTTGCCACAAGATTCCAGTGTATCCAGAGGCTTAAGCCAGCTGAAAACAGAAGCTAAGTAAGGCTAAAAAACGATAGAATGGTCCTTGAAAATCAAGGAGGAAGTTGCCAAGCAGCTGGAAAACAAGTTCATAGAACCCATTGCCTACCCGACATGGTTAGCAAATATAGTGCCGGTGCCGAAGAAAGATGGTAAAGTTAGAATGTGTGTGGATTACCGGGATTTGAATAAGGCATGTCCGAAGGACGATTTCCCCCTGCCACATATCGACTTGCTGGTAGACCGAATGGCTGGACACGAGATGGTCTCCTTGACCGATCTTGCTGTCGGGTACAATCAGATAATGATGCATGAGCCAGATAAAGAGAAAACGGCATTCACCACGGAATGGGGAACCTACTGTTACAGGGTCATGCCTTTTGGGCTCAAAAATGCCGGGCCCTTCGGGCTTCAAAAATGCCGGGCAACCCTATCAAAGAATGGCAACGACCATCTTCTTTCACGATCATGATTCACCAAAGTGTGGAAAGTGGATGTGGATATATTGGTTAAGTTCCAAAGAACAGAACGAAAGGAAACATACAATCAGCACGTTTGAGAAGTTCTTCCTTAGACTTCGAATATATTTTTGAAGTCTCAAGTTCTTCCTTAGACTTCGAAAGTATAATTTGAAGCTCAACCCGGCAAAATGTCTGTTTGGAGCCACATCCGGAGTATTTCTGGGGCATATGGTTCGTCGGAAGGGCATAGAGATTGACCCTTCGAAAGCCAAAGCTATTCTGGAAATGCCAGCACCAAGGACAGAAAAAGAAGTCCGAGGCTTCTTGGGAAGGTTACAGTACATTAGTCGTTTCATCAATCAGTTGGCCGATACCTGTGGCCCAATTTTCAAGCTACTTAGGAAAGGAGTGGCAGTCAAATGGAATGAGGATTGTCAGGCGGCCTTTGACCAAGTCAAACAATACCTGCTATCCCCGCCAGTCTTACAACCACCAAGGCTAGGAAAGCCTTTGCTACTGTACTTGTCGGTAACAGAAGAAGCAATGGGGGCCATATTAGCTCAACAAGCAGAAGATACAAGGATAGAAAACGCCGTGTATTACCTCAGTAAGAGGATGCTGGAATATGAGTTGAAATACAACAAGATAGAAAAGTTGTGCCTGGCTCTAGTCTGGGCCTGTACCAAGCTGCAACACTACCTCTCGTCTCAATCCGCTGCAACCACTACGCTCTCGTCTTACAACCTACACACGTAATCCTCTGAATACTAACCCCTTGAAACTCCAGAAATGGCCGCGACGTAAGATGGCAAAGTGGTGTGTCAGTGCTTGCGTGCTTTATGATTTTAAAAGTTTGTTACAAGGTAAAGCAGTAAAAGGCGGCGGCCCTTGCGCTTGACCAATTTAGCAGGATTACCGGTCGAAGACCAAAATGTCGGAGGTGGAGAAGTTCCCCCGACGAGACCTGTTAAAAACTTGGAAAAGTTCAGTATTCTGAGAGACTCGATGGAGCTTCGACACTACAAAAATGAGAATTCAAAAAACTCCTGAGAAACCTCCCCTAGCAGCTAAACAACCGACCCATAAATCAAGCCCGAAACCAAACCCCATCAAGTGAAAGAAGAAAGCCTTGAAAAACAGATGATTAAAAAAAGGTCTCCCTTTTTCAGCCCGAAAACATCCAACGAACGCTCCTACCTCTTACAGTGAAAGTGAGAAAAAAGAAAAAATAAAACAAATCCTTAAAACCCATAACCAACCCAAAAAGGCAAACAAGTAATATCTTATCGCAACCCGCGCGACGCCCCCAAAAAATCCCAACCGGATTGCCCCACACGCCCCTAAGAAAAACCACCCTGACTCAGCCCCAGAAGCATGCAGCACAGCGTCATTGTCTATTGTGGTGGATGACAAGCCTTGGCTTTATGGTGATATACAGAATTACTCTCTCGTAAACGATAGGTACCTATCCGGTGGAGGGATTCCACCAAAAACCCCTGTGATCAATCGGTGACCATGTGAGACTAGTTAGCGTCGGAAGATCTCTACTCTTCCTTACCGGGGCAGTTCGTGTATATAAGAAGTTGGAATGTCGCATTGCACCTAAAGGTGCGTTTGATGACGAAGGAATCGCCTCTACACCATTATGGGGATTCTGTAGTCATAAGATCTGGGGATATTCTGTGGTCACCAACTATTCGCACGGCAGTGATAGGCCTTGTGGGCTGCGGTCAAAAATCTACTAAAACCTAGGTTAATTACTGGTCAGAAGACTATGGATATGCTGGTATTGTGTCGGCACGGCATTACTGCGCGGATAGTGCCATGTGTATTACTGGTCAACTATGAATTCGGATTGTGTGAGGCATGCGCGTAAGTGCCATGAGTGCCAAATTTTTGCTAAGCTGCAAAAACGGCCTCCGATCCATTTGAATCCAATTGCTTCACCGTGGCCTTTTGCAACTTGGGGCATAGATGTAGTTGGAAAGATCCACCCGAAAGCCTCTAATGGCCACCAGTTTATCCTGGTCGCTGTAGATTATTTCACTAAATGGATTGAGGCAGTTTCCTTTTCAATGTTAAACGCCAAGAAGGCAACACAGTTTGTACGTACCAGCATCCTTTGTCGGTATTGTGAATACTCAAATTTTGAGGCTCAAAAAGCCTGTTGGTTGACTTTGCTACAGTAAATTTGACTGTGCTACAATGAATTTGCTACATTCAGCACCATAAGTCCTCACCCTATCGCCCACAAACAAATGGGGCCGTCGATGCCGCGAATAAGGCCATAAAAGTCATTTTGCAAAAGACGATTCAGAGGTATAGGGCATGGCATGAACAACTACCAAATGCTTTATGGGGATACAGGACTTCAATCAGAACGCCTACTGGGGCAACCCCGTACGCCCTAGTGTATGGCGGGGCAACCCCGCATTCCTTAGTGTATGGTATGGAAGCAGTGTTGCCCATTGAACTGGAAGTTCAATCGGCGAGGATTATTCGAGAAAGCCAGATCAGCGAAGCAGATTGGGCCGAGAATTATTATTTGCAACTTTTGGGTCTGGATGAAAAGCGATTGCGAGCAATCCACCAAACTCGAGTTTACCAAAGAAGAATGGCAAGACATTTTAACAAGAAGGTCAAAGACCGGGAACTGGAAGAAGGTTGTTTGGTTTTGAAAGAGATTAGACAGCCAATCGTAGATCTTAAGACAACCGGTCTATAGAATCACTGGGGAAGGTTCGTCCTCATTGGGTCTGGACGCCTATGCTGGTTGAAAGTGAAGATGTCTTGTTCAGGCGGAGCACGTTATCGCTTGACTTGAATTTGGATGGTGCTGGAAATCACTTTAATCCATGTAATTTAGATCAGTTTAAGAAAGGTATTTCGTGATAAATTGTAATCATTTGCCATTAATATGGTATAAACGAACTAACATTTAGACCTGAGTTCTCTTTGACAAAAATTTCATACTATCGGAGATATGTTAGGCAAGCCCTCATTTGGGCTGCGTCTAATATGTAGGCAGCCCTCTTTGGGCGCGGTCTAAGCATTAATAAAAAAAACACATTTCAAATTTCATTCTTCTTTGCCGAATAAAAAAAAAAAAGAGAAAAGAAAGAACCGCTAAGTTGAAAACCCGAAAGGGCGGCTTAAGCAAAAGGGGGTAGCTCGCTAAGCTGAAAACCCGAAAGGGCGGCTTAGGCAAAAATTAGAGCCTAAATAAATAAAAGTTGGCAAATGCTTGGAAAGTTCAAAACGCCTAATGACAAAGTCAAATAATCCAGAATCAAGCAAGAGAGTCCAAAATAACTAAATCCAAAAATAACTAAAGAAAGTGTAAAGCATACATCAAAAGATAAATCCAAAGTCCCAAACGAAAGGCAAAACAAGGAAAAATCACAAAAGTTCATAAGAGTCTAGGTATCCCGTTGCCTCCGCGGAGCGGCATCCTCTGAGTCTTCTGCTGAACTCTGCCCAGCCTTGTCTGTCCGAGGGGCCAGCACAATCTCCTCACCTGTCCCAATCTCCTCTTCAGCATCAGCCTGAACCCAACCTTCGAGAACACTCAGCAGTGCAGTCCTCCTTGGTCTTTCAATCGGCCAGACAGCGGTAATGAACCAGCTCGGCCTAGAACAGCGGTAATTGAACCAGCGCCGGATACTCAGGGGAGAAAGTCTGGAACGCTGGTAGGATACGAGGTAAACAAGGTGTCTAACCATACGGTGATCTGCTAACCAGAAGCTATTATGAGAACAGCTCGTGGGTAACCAGAGCCTGCGGTCTAGAAGCAGTAATCTGCCAGTAATCAGCTGAAATGTTCATTCCATAAATAGGGACAGTCTCCTTGATCTATCCCCATCTGCCTCAGAACCGCCGCGAAGCGCAAGTACCAACGAGAAGCGCAGTACCAAGTACAGTGTGTGAGGCCTAGAAGATAAACCCGAGAATGGCGAAAGCTGACCTGAATAAAGCGGTTGATATTGTACCAAGGAACGAACCACAGTATCTCATTTGGACCCAATTCAACTAGCCACGAAGTCCATGCTTCAGTAGAATGGTGGGAGAGCAAGATTTTCCGCATGCGATACTGAGAAGGATTGTAGGGAAGGGAGGTCGGAGCAGCCACTACTTGAAGGTGATCCTTCAACCAAACCTGAATAATGGATCTTTTCCGTTATAACAAAAAAAAGAGGAAGAAAAGAATGAGGAAAGATGATAGGGGAAATACCTGCAAGACAAGGGGAGAGACGGTCCAATCGTCGAACCCCAAAGCGGCTCTGTCAAGACTTCTAATGGTCTCAGCCAGCACAATGCCACCAATGCAACCCATGTCCTCCATTTGCCAAACCATAGGGCAAAGCCGCAAGTCTCCAAAACCCGGGTCCCGGTTGAATAAGAACCAAACCATGGGACAAAGTCGCAAGTCTCCAAAACCTGGGTCCCGGTTGAATAAGAAACCGGCCAATAAGCAGAAAACCAGGGCCCGCATCCTCAGCCTCACCCGGTCAGGGTCGTCCAAGCAAGTCTCTGAAAATTCATCAATCAGGGGCAGCAGAATCGCCTTCTGATCATCCACAATCATAGCCCTAGCCTGTGGCTCATAGCCTTAGCCTATGGCCGGCTAAACCGAAACAAGTTCTCAAAAGACTTAACATACCCAACTTTCACCTCGTGCCTAACCAAGGGAGCATTGGGATCACACCCTATAATCGCAAAAATTCCTCAAAAAGAGGGCACATTTCCTCCATCATATCCCCAAATCGAAAAACGTGAGCCTCAGGATCCCAAAGCTAATACAGGCTCGCAAAAAGTCCCAGTCAACTACTACGCCCCTAAGAGTGATAACAGGAGAAATTTCGTACCTCCCCAAATTGATCTTTTCAACTTCTTGGAGAGGACTCCTGCTCCAGCTATGCATGCTAATGATTGTTAAAAGGGATTCATGTTATCTTATTTATTTAATCTTTCCTGTTTTATTAAAAAAACATAATAAATATAATAACCTCACAATTAAATGAAATAATATAAAGCTAAAAATATAAAAGGAGGATAGAGAGAGAACTGACCTAGAATAATGTCTGTTTAAAGCACAGTGTTTCGAGAGTCAGAATCGCAAAACACACACACCGGGGTGCGACCAAGCAGCTTTTTAGTTAGGAGGAAAAGTCGCGCCTAAAGGGCGGTTGCCCGCGCCCTCTAAGGCGGGTATGCCCACCTAAAGCTGGGCACGCCCGCCCGGTTATCGGGTGGTGGCATTGCGCGCCCAGCGGTGGGCGGACAATGCCCGCCCAGGAAAGGGCCAGAGCACGCTTCGATACCCAGCGTGGGCGGCACCATTGGCCGCCAGCTAAGGGCGTGGCACGCCCGGCCCACGCTGTGGCGCACATGCCCGCCCAGGCAGGGCAGGCACGCCGCGGCCCAGCGTGGGCGGACATGTCCCCGCCCAGCTCAGGGCGGGCTTTTATATAGAAAGACGTGCCCGAGGGCGACTGTACCCGCCCTCTGAGGCGGGCATATCCGCTTCGAGGGCGGGCACGCCCGCCCAGCCCAGGCAGGCATGACCGCTCTCAAGGGCGGGCTTGCCCGCCCAGCCCAGGCGGGCACGCCCGCCCAGAAGGGGCGGAAGCGCCCGCCCAGCAGGGCGGGTACACCCGCCCGGCCCTAAAAAAAAAAATAATAATAATTAATTTTATTTTTTTTTAGTACATAGAAAAATAGGTTGTTTTTTTTTTTCAATTCCTTTTTTTTTTAAAAAAAACAAGGGGGGGGGGGGTCAGTATTAATCACAATACAGGTTACACAATTAAGGTTGCAGTTACAGTGAAATACCAGCGCATGATTCAATACTATAAAAAAAAAAAAGAGCGAAGAAAGTAAGAGGAAAATAAAGAGGGAAAGAAAGTAAAGGAAAGCAAAGAAATCTAGCAGCTATCAGCGGCGAGACCTCCTCCTCCTCTGGTCGTCAAAAGCCTGCAATGTCCAAGCTGAAGTTAGTTCCTCCTGCATTCCAAGGATTAGCTCCATCATCTGACGGATCAAGCCGTCAGGAACCTGGGAATCACAAAAAAATACAAAGTCAATATACAAATCTCTTATGAATCCTTTTTATGAGAAATTTACCAGTCATTACCTCATTGATGTCATCAGGAGGAAGAGCCAGGCAATTCACACGGTCCAAGGATACTTCCCTAAGAGACGAAGTACCCTCAGGAGTGTAATAGGAAATGCTGTATGGAAGGTGCAAATTGGCCAAGCCCGGGTGGACAGGCCTGGTAGCCTTTGAAATGGCCTGGGGAATCCTGAAGGCACCGACCGAATGACTAGGGCCAGCTCGAGACGGACCCTCCACCGGAGTAAAAGAAGAAGGCAGGGTCACAGGCCTCCTCCTTGGAGTCCTGGCCGAAGAACCTGAAGCCCGAGAGGAACGGGTGCCAAGCGGATGGGAAGGAGTCGACCTCGGGAGACTGTCAAACCTGGAGCCGATGGGCCGCATCAGAAACACCTGGCAGAATTCGTCATAATCTCCACCTCGGATCAATTCAAACACCTGGCAGAATTCGTCATAATCTCCACCCCGGATCAATTCCATGTGCGGGATACCCTCAGTATGGACATCTGTAAGAACCATCTGTTTGCCCGCTCGCATGTCCTTTGGGGGAGGAAGAGGAACGGAGCCGCAGCCCCTAACCTGGAAGTCCACTCGCTCACCCAGGTAGTAACGTCTCAGAATAGGATGGGATAAGACAAACCGCCGCCGAGACAGAGCCTCTGATCGCCTGAAATGGGGATCCGCCTCAATCCAATGTTGGAGTCGGATGCCCATCGCCGCCCCTACCTTCGAACCTATGTAGATGAAGCAATGGTTTTAAATGAATATGCTTTTTTTTATGTTTTCACATAGCCAGAGAAAAGATTAGGAAGAGCAACTGCGCAGTCTGGGCCCTACTGGTACACGTATCGAAGTAAGTCCGCCATGACAAGTATCGAAGAAGCACCGCAGATCCCCCAAGGACTTCCGGCGTAGAACAGACTGTTGATTAGCTCGGTACCATCTCCAAGCTAAAGGTACCAACCCTAGCCCAAGATCAGTATGGGCCAGCTCAGGGCGGATATAAGGAAAATACTCAAAGGCCCAAGCCTGCACAAGGAAGGAGAGGATTAATAATAAAAAGCAACAAAAAAAGAGAGAAAAAGAAAAAAAAGAGGGCACAGAATGAGGATATATTCTTTACATTACCTCCCAGAAATAGTAAGTCCCACTGAGCCTGCAGTGACCTCGACTCAGATCGCACATATCATCGTACATGCGACTCAGAATAGCACCGGCCCAGTCATACTCAATGAGGTGGGCCAAGTCCTCCAAACTCCTCAGTACAGAGGGATTAAACCCCTCTTTTCTGTTAGACCAGAAAGATGAAGCAAACAACAGCAACAGAGTGAATCTAGCTACCTGGGTAGCCGTTAGCTCTCCCTGCCTCCTTGTCTATGTCTGGCATAAATGCCAGGGGCCTGGGAGGATAGCCAGTGCCTCGAAACACTCAGGTCGGGGGAGGAATGGCTGGGTCTAACAATCCGGGGAAGGTCAATCCCTATCAGCTCTGTCATTCGGTCGGGGGTGACCGCAGTCCTCCAATCGTCAACCGCAGGTCCTTCCAATCGTCATACAGCGTCGATCGGGAGACGCCGAAGTACCAAAAGGGAATACCAAAAGGAATCCCAGAAATCAATGAAAAGTCAGTTGGGGTCATCGTCATCTCGCCCCAAGAGAAGTGGAAAGTGTTGGTGGTGTCCCACCATCGCTCAGCCAACGCGCCCAGTAAATTCTTGTAATTCTGCCTACCCAGCTCGAGATTTCTTAAGAAGTCCAGGTGAGAGGACTCAAGTATGTCAAATATGTCCCACCATAGCTCCGACCGGGGTATTAGGATCAAGTATGTCAAATGGGATTTCAGCAATAGAGGACTCACCCACGTCCAGTCTAATGTATGCATCCTAAAAGGTAAAACAGTTTAAGGTTATCCTTTGGTTCCTAACTAAAAGATATCTTAATCTTCTCCCAGCATGCATACTAATAAAAGTGGTAAGAGTCAATCACAATTCGGCCTAAGGCCCAAAAAAATTCACACTTGGCCTAAGGCCCAAAAGTATAGAAGCAAAGGGAGCTTACCTGGGCGAAGATGCCGGTCATGGAAACATGAGTGTCAGCGTCCGCCGCAAGATTTACATCGTCCACAGAAATTCCCAGAGACTCTAGAAGGTCCTCGTCGCTGCTATAGCCTGGGGAAGCCATGATAAGAAAGTTGAGAGAATTTGAGAGAGCTCTTTTGATTTGGAGAGTAAAGAATGAATGAAATCATGAGTTTTTGAGCTATTTATAAAGCAAATAGCCAAGAGGCGGGTCCTTTTGACGCGTCAAACTTTCGCCTACAAAATTTAGTTTTCAGACAACCACCGGCGCCCATAAAACATCTTTTATAAAATCATTAACTTGTGGTGCCTAAGTGGCCCAAAAAAATTCCACACTTGCCTAAGGCCCCAAAACAGTACAGAAGCCGAAGGGAGCCTTACTTGGAAGACGCCGGTCATTGACAGCATGATTGTCAGACTGTCCGCCGCAAGATGTGAGCATTCGTCCGACATAAATTTTTTATTCCCCGGATGACCCCCTCCAGGGGGGGGCTGGGAAAGGGACGGGGTTGGGGGGGGCGAGCGACCCTCACGCGTACTTATTATGCTTGGGGAAAGCCATGATGAGAAAGTTGGAGAGCAATTGAATGAGAGTCTCTTCATTGATTTGGAGATGTGGGAATAAATGAAACTATATTGACCGTTTTTTGAGCGTGTACTTTATGACAGCAAATTAGCCCAGAGGCGGGTCTCTTTTGACTGCGTTCTACATCGATTCGCTACAAAATTTAGTTCTTCAGGACACCTACCATGCGCCCTGCAGGTTAAACACTCTTTTATGCGATTGCACTCCGTGTGGATAGGCTGGCAACTGTGAAATGTGACCTTTAAATTTTGCACGCTCAATTATGGGATGCCAATTCCCTTTCGGACTGCAAACAGTCCGGTCGGGACCAGAGGTCATATCAAAAAGTTCACCGGAAGTGTGCTTCAATTATGGTACGTGTGCCAAATGTCCGAAAAAATTACGAAGTATCACGAAGACTAAGTGTCTGCTGGATATTCTTCCTTTGGAAGTCCGGGGCACTCTTTCCCGTGAAAAGCCTCTCCGCTGATAACGATAAGAAAAAAAACGGCACGCATTTCCGCCCGCGGGGGTGGGCTTGCCCACCCTCGAAGGAACGGGCGCAAACCCGGCGGCCAACCTGGGCGGGACACTTGGCCGCGCCCAGCCCAGGCGGGCACGCCCGCCCTCGAGGTGCGGCGAGGCGCGCCTGGCGGGTTGCGTTTTTTCTTTCTATAAAAAGAGGCCCGGGGCTCCGATTTTACGACAAGTGTCTGTGTTGACGGACCTCTCTTCTTCCTTTACGCTTCTTCTTGCGATTTCTTTTATCGTCTCTTCTGGCATTCTTTATTTTTGTACTTTTATTTTTATTTCTATTCTGCTTCTCATTCTTTTCTTGTCTTTTACCTAAGTTGGCCATAAAATTCCACTTTTAATTAATACTGGTTTAAGTGGCCATTAAAACTCCATTTTAATTAATATTTCCCTTAACGAGGAGCTTAACCTGGAGTTAAGAAGCGGTCGGAGATTAAATCAGGTACACAAACTAAACTACGCCTATTTAATTTTAGCACTTCATGCATGCTTCTTTTCTACTCCTATTAACTCTATAACTGCCTAAATGCATCCATATCATCCACTAGGCAAATAAATTGCCTCAATCAAATAAAGATTAAGTTTAAACGCCCGATTAATTAATAATCGTGGTATTAAAGCTTAAATCTGACATTATTGGCTAAAGAAGCCTAGTTAATCAATAACTATGGTGATGAAAGAGCCTTATTTCGAACAGTTTTTTGGCCTAAGTCTAATTAATCAATAATTGTGACTTAAAGGCCCTGATTAAACACTTTTTCTTTTTATGGCAATTAATTGCCTATATTTCAATTTAATTAATCACTTTAGGCAAACAAATTGCCTATAAGTGACAATTGATTCTTTTTTATAGCGACAAATCGCTTAAAGCAATATTTTGGCTAAAAGCCTTTAATTAATCACTTTAGGCAAACAAATTGCCTATAACTACACAGCCTTATAAATCATATTCATTTTGGGCTAAAAAAGCCAATTAAATCATTTACTCAACCTTTTGCGTGGACTCGCCTAACAAGGTCAATCTCTCTTCTGTGCAATAATAAGCCAATTTAATCTGGCAAGCAATCAATAAGCACACAACTCTATCTTTTGCAAGAATAGCCCAAATCCTTTCTTTTGGCCAAAAAGCCTCAAATCAACATTTGGCACCAAGTGGCCTGAAAACAATCAATTCTTTTGCAAAAATGCTAACAAAAATGCACAAAGCATACACAACACCCTCATGCATCATAGCATCCATCTAAAACGCCTCTAGAAGAGGTCCTATCGAACTACGTTTGACTGTTTTGTATCTTCCATTCAAACAGGAAGTACGTAGGGCACGTTCGGGGATTTTAACCCCGAAGCGGCAAGTCGCCAATCCATTCAAAATCTCACTTAAACATTTCCATTGGTCCAATCATTTCTTTGCCAGAAGCATTCATTTTTGGTTGAGTTTCATCAGCATCGACCATAGGTCTTCGGATCCACCTCAGGTTCGAAGGACCATGCCTTAAGACATCTGGGTATATTATTTAGTAATCTAGTGTTAATAGAGAAATTGGAGTCACTTAGGTCACTTAGGGTTTTTTCCTAGTTTACCCTAAAATAATTAAACAAGGTGGCGACTCATACATTCACGTGCATTTCTTCCCTTAGTCACATGCATTCCTAGTTTACCCAAATCATGCCAGAGAGCACTCCCGTGCTACAAGAAGCTATTGATCTCTGAATATGCTCATCCAAGCACGGCCCATGCTGCAACCACCTTAAGGACTTAGAGCCTAGCATGCCCAAGCCATGCTAGATAGTACGCCCATGCTGAAGACCAGATTTTGCATTGGGCTGAGAACGTCAGTTCTAGCCCGTGCTGCTTGCTTGGACCTGCACGAAACGCTCTCTGACATGCCAATCAAGCTTAAAATTTATCAAGCTGCTGGGAGAATCGTAATTTGGAAGAAATGCAAAGCCTAATCAATCTCCTAACCCCAAATGATTTCTTTTTCATTTAAGATTCTATTTCCTGAATGAAGTTAGAGATTCCCAAGAAGTTTATATAGAGAGAGAGACTAGCGATGATCGGAGGTCGAATCTATTCATTGTATATTCTATCTCTTGTTCTATTGTTTTCTACATAATTTTCTCACTGTTTAAGACTTCAAGTATTCAAGTTGGTGTCAAGATTTAAGGAAGCTGCTCAAGCCAATCATTGACTAGTTTTTATTTTTAAACTCTTTTCTTGTTTTATTTTCAATATGATTCGGATCGGTCGAATATCTCTACATTCATTGTTCATATCCTATCTCTTGTTCTTATTGTTTTTCTATACCATTAATCCTTTCTCACTGTTATAGGACTTCATGAGTATTCAAGTTGTGTCTCAGAGAATTTAAGGAAAGCTGCCTCAAGCCAATCCATTGACTAGTTTTTTATATTTTTTAAAACTCTTTTCTTGTTTTGATTTTTCAACTATTCATGTTGATTATGAGAATATTTTGACAGTTTATCTTAAGGTGTAATTTATTTTTGCTGATGCTTGCAACTAAATATCATTACTTAATGGGATTTGATGTAGTCTAATATATCGTTTGATTTCCCACGGTCTATAATATTCATGATTTGCACTTTTTCCTGTTCATGCATTATAGTTTATTATGAACTTAATGCTTCTAGACACTGAGTTTCTCCACAATGGATTTGATCTTATTTCATTAATCACTACTCAGGACGAAAGGAGTGTTGATTATGGAAAAAAGTAATAAATTACATGGAGATAGTAATTTTTGTATTCTGCTGGAAGACTTATATTTTTTTTGTGGGGGTTATCTCATGGGGGATTTCATAAAAAAGGTTAGTACACACACCTTAGGCTTATTGTGGAATTCACAATTAAATACCATTATAACCTTAATCGATTATAATTTCAATTGTCTTGATTGTGCCTACTGGGCGAAGATAGGTTCACATTTAGGATCCGGGTTAACACCTGATAACTATTTTACATAGCATCCCGGTGAGAGATTGTTAGTTGAATCTTTAGGGTTCGCCATTTCCTCTTTACTTTGGAACAATTAAAATTGATTACCAAAACTAATAAAGAAATAATTTGGCATTAGAATAAGTGGAAGTTCAGAATCCTTAGTAGTCTTTTTAATTCCTTGAATTCTTTAATTTCAACAATGTACTTGCTTTGAGTTCCTTTTCAAGTCACTTTATTTCTATTTTCGTTTTGCATTTTTTAGAGATTATTCTCCTTTATTTGATGCGTGTTTTAATAATATAGGTAGGCTTAACTCACAACTGTTTTGGTATCTTTGGCCTATAAAATTCTCATCGAGAACGCATTAACGTCTATCTCCATTCCGATAGAATTAAGTGAAGTCAAAATCTCTAGTAGCTTTTAATCCTTGATTTCTTTTCAACAATTACTTGCTTGAGTTCCTTTTAATCACTTTATTCATTTCTTTTATTTTTAGAATTATTCTCCTTATTGTTGTTTAAATAATAGTAGGTTAACACAATTTTGGTACTTGGTATACAATTCTCATGAGAACGATACTCTACTCATTCCTTATTACTTATTTGCGATTTTGTATAATTGCAAAAAAGCTTGTTAGTCTGTGATGCGTTTTAAGCCACATATGGTTCAAACAAACAATAAGAACCAAATTGAGAGCCGTGATTGGTGAATTTGTTGATCATCCTTGATGAACATCAAGACACCTTGGTTAATCATTTAATTTCTTGTCTTTTAATTAATGTTCTTTACATTAGAAGCACTTTATTGTTCTGCCATTTAATTTTATACTATTTAATTTAATGTCTTTATAATTATTATTATGCTAACCCTTTATTTATTAAATCTTGTACCTCTAACATGCATCATATCTTCATTTTGTGAATATGTGAGTGTTGGTGGTTGGGAATGTATGTTCTATTGTTCTGTAAATGTTGTTTGTCTTTGTGTAATTGTTGTTTATTTGGATCTTTCATTTCTTATTCTATTTTAATGTTCATTATTGCAAAATGTAATGAGATCTTAATGGATCTCAATTAAAGCTTGTATGTAATAATTAATTGGGTTTGGAAAATTTGAAGGGGTGAGGGTAGTTGTACATTAGGAAGGGTTGTGCTCTTTTCTCCTCCCCTTTTCTTTGTGGATGTTTGCTTTATGCTCTATGTATGAGATTATTTGCTTGAATGACATGTTTTCAAAAAATTGCATTAAAAGCATTTTACATCTCAATTACGAGTTAATTTTGTTATTAATCATTGTGAATTAATGGACAACGAAGGAGGCGGATTTTACTGGGCAAAATGGTGCCTAATACCTTCCCATTTCGTACCTAACTACCGAACCCTATCTCTGGTTTAAAACTGGATTAGTTGATTCCAAAGAATTGACTAATTTGAGGATTTTCTCTAATAAGGGTGGCAACTCCATAAAAATAAAACTCTTACCAATGTAACAGAACCTTTTTCCGAGGATTAAACGAGTTTAATGAAAGAAAACCATGTTTACTAAATAAAATCAATCAAGCCCATTCGATTAGGTTCTTTCCAAAAATCCAAAACTTGTTGGGAAAAATCGTGCGTCTTTAACCTGGCGACTCCGCTGGGGATCAAACCCAGAATCTTTTATTTTCGATTTTTGTGTTCGAATAAAAGAGTTGACTCCAAAAGTTGTCCAATTATTCACAATCTTTAATAATGTTATTACCTTCAAATTGAGTTTACTTTCTGTACTTATAAATGTCATTCATACTCTTCTTAATCTCCTTTTTACCCACCTAAGTGGTAGGGAGGGATCCTTTCACCTACTTGACTGTTTGGATCTGCCACCCTAATATACAACCACTCCAGTATAGTCAAGTACCATTTGTATTGGGAGTTGTGATCCTTTCACTCTACTTGACTGTTTGGATCCGCCACTAATATACACCACCCATAAGTCAAGTACCATTTGGTATATCAAAACAATTGACACAATCTGCTATCACCATTACGCTTAGACCCAAAGCAAATGGGAGGAAATAACCAATTCCACTTATGGAACCCAAGACTTAATAAACTCAACCTAAGGTCATGTAATTGACCCTAGTTCCTCTAGGTTTACCTTAGTAAATTTATGATTGTTGCATTCATATAATAAATGTGAGAGATGTCGGTCCAGAACCCCATGATCATTTATGGGCCCAACCTATTTGTCCTAGGGTTTAGAAAGATTATGACCTTGAATCGTGTGTGGGAGATATAAGGGTGGAGATCACGCATTTCCTAACCGCCATCCCCTTTGTCTATATATAATTGCTATGATTGTGTTGTGCTATATTCATGCATCATTTAACTTGTTTCCTTGTATCCATTTAGGTATATTCTATCATGGTTTGATCCCGACGTTCAAAGTACCAAAGGCGAAAGACTTAAGAGAGGTGTTGGAAGCAAAACGAGCTAAAAGAGCTCTTTCTAATAGTGACTACAAGGCTGAAGCCCTAGTGCCTAAGAGGGAAGCTTGTCCGATCCCAAAGTTATATCAAACTTCTTAAGTTTTGAGGTGCAAAGTTGCAAATATTTAGTTAGGGTCTCAAAAGAACAATTAATGTAAAAAGTCCACTTTTGGAAAGTAATGAAAAAGTGTATTTTTGAGCCAAATATTATTTATGCAAAAAGAGCAAAAAGAAATAAAAATCTCAAATGCATATAAATAAAGAACCCTACTCAAGTATTATCAGTCTTGAGGGAAAAAGAAAGGGATGCAAAAATAAAAAAGCAATAAATTCATTATAAATATTTGGCTACGAAATAGGCCACATTTTTCTCCTAATAGTTCTCGAGAGTCTTTCTCCGATTTTGGATTTGAGCAGTTGTGATAAAGCTACGATGGAATATACCATTAGTCGCATCTTATAAGGTTATGATTTTATGATCGCATTGTTGTATGACATTCCATATCCATGCATACATGCATCACGTCATGTTTGCTAACATTTATTTTATGCAATCAAGATAGTGCCCCGAAGGGATAAAGCTCCACAAGAAGCTGTTTGGTTAAGAGTGGACAATCGCTTAGTCAAAGTTGATGAACCTTCAACCCCCTCTGATTTGCCTCTGCACCTCCTAGTTCTTCGGGCTTGCGCTTTGAGATTGAATACTCTCCAGTTCAAACAGATTTGTCACTTCTAGCTTATACTTCTACTAATAAAATGGCTGAGACCAATGTCCCTCTGTCTGATATTGAGAAGATGATTTAGAAAATAGTGGCAGCTAGCCTTGAAAAGCTCCTACACACTGATAAGGGAAAAGAGCAAGTAGCGATTGAGGATGAAGAGCCTAAAATTGAGTATGAGAAGAAGGAGCATGTTGATGCATTCGGCAAGATGAAGAGTTTTTCTCAAAGAAGATACCAACAAGAAAGTCTGAGCCTAAGCCAGTTGTGTCAGAAAAATTAGATAAGTTACATAAGAAGCTTGAAAAGCTGCATGTATTTATAAAGTCCAAGTGAATGGACCAATATATTTGTCACATCTTACCTTACTATGAGACATGGCATGTCGCCTTTAATATACTTAATACGCACTTAATTCTTATAAGTACTTACTAAGTATACTACAAGGGACCTAAAACTTTCCATTCATTCATTTATATCTTGTAGAAAAGTAAATTAGTTATTAAAATAAGTGTAAAACTTATTTTGGTTCTTCCACCTGTTATAAAGAAATGCCTTTTTGGTAATTTATTAGATATATGAAACATAACTTTGGCCTAGGAAAAAGTAAATTAGTTATTCAAAATTAAGTGTAAAAGCTTATCTTTTAGTTCTTCCAACCCTGTTATACAAGAAATGCCTTTTTTGGTAATTTAATTAGATATTGTAAAACTTATTTTGGTTCTTCCACCTGTTATAAAGAAATGCCTTTTTGGTAATTTATTAGATATATGAAACATAACTTCTATTAAGCTCAATAAAATAGTTGAGTCAATATAATTTCTTAAACATCAATTACATTATCAGAAGCATTAAATGATTCCATAACCCATAAGCCCATGATGATTTAATTACACACTGGAGTCCTTTCTAAACATTAGATAAATAGTAGAAATTAAGTACTTCAATAGAATAAAAACTTTCAAATTTTACAAACTCATAATTTACATGTATATGCTAAAATATACATAGTTGTTTTGTTAATGTTTAATATATCATACATATTGGCAAAAGAAACCAAATATACAATAGCTACATCAGTAGCATACTATATACATCAAACAAAAACGATCCTCTCCCGTTTCATTTTCCTGCGATAGCACAAAAGCAACTATCGCTAAGCATATTGCTTAGTGGTGTACTATTGTAAAATAAACACAATTTAACAAATCAAAACTTTTACAGGAAAAAATGAATCATAATTCATAAACCCACTATATTAAAGGAAATAATAAAAACAATATCATTTAAATCATAAATTCATAATGCAGTGTTTACAACTTTTATAGAGTTAGTTCCAAAGGCCATCGGTGTCTAATGTGCACATCTAGACCTGCTATCTACAACCTCAATTTGTGATATGATTTCAACGGAAGAGGGTGCAATCTACAACCCCAACATGGAGGGAGAATTTTATATCAATCATATATCATTCAGTGATGATATCCATATTAAAGCGATCATAATATCAACTTCAACAAATGAAGTGATATTAGGGGTAATAACCATATCTATATTTAAATATCAACTTCAACAAATGAAGTGATATTAGGGGTAATAACCATATCTATATTTACCTGTAAGACTTTTAAACCATTCCATTTATGTAATAATATCAAAATCATAGTTGGCAACATTTCATTGCACAAACACTGCTAAAAATATTCAGTCATGGCCACCCCTCATACTACATGTATCAATTGGCCAACATCCTCCTCTTTCAAGGTATAAGAATTATAAAATTTATTTGCACATGTAATTAGGTCGTATGATTTCAAAATAGCCTTTCTTCTTTAAAAACTTATGAAATCATTAATCCTTTTGATAATTATGATTCATAAAGTAAATCCATTGAAAATATTTTGCAAAATTAATTTCATTTTGTTTAGATAAAAGTAGGAAAGGAATAGTACACTAACCTGAGCTAGAAGGCTCCCCTAGCCTTTCTCCTCTAGCAACCACCCTCTCCTCTTCTCTAGAAGTATATTAGTATAAATTAATATTAACATTTAACTCCATACTACATGATGTATACAAACATACACTACCATAGGAATGCAAATTAAGCAATTCAAATTTAGATTCATGCTATTCTATCATTTTTGATACGGATCCACTACCACCAACCACCTATGAAGCTCAGGGAACAAGGGCCACCCAAATGGGCAATCCATTAGCACTTCCTAGTGGACCAATTACAAGGAAGCCGTGCAAAGAAGTATGGAGCAAACATGTCCTTATACATTCAAGGGGGCCAAATCACACAAAAAGAGCTCCATTTTGACCTTGCTTTCAACAAGTGCTACGAAGAACTTGAAGAAACACCTTAAGTTTTCACAAAGGGAAAGCACATGTTGAGTTGGTTTAGCACGCCTCTACAGTAAATTTGACTTGAAGGCTTTGAAGAAGCACCCCGTGCCAAATAGCCACGCCCCAGACCGTGCACTCTACTGCCTCTCTCAAGGAACACACATACATGCGCGCACGCCTACGCCAATTCAGCACGCCCCAAGCCGCTGCACCTTCTCTGCCTCTTCACTCGAAGACATCATGGCATGCGCGCACGCCCGTGCGTCTTTGACACGCCCCGGGAACCTGCACCCAGGCCGTGCTTGTCCCTGCCTCTCATTAAGTTAGTTAGCTTATTTTGAGTTTTTGCTTTGTTAATGGGTTGGGCCTCCAATATTTCGACCCCCCATGATTAATTAGCCTTATTTTGTTTAGATTTAGTCAATCTTTAGTAGATTTGGATTAGATATCCAAATCGTTAAGTTGTTATGATTTTATTAGTCTTATCCTTAGTTGGTTTAGATTTGCTAAATCCTACTCCTTAGCTAACTCTGAATCCTTTAAGGATCTGGACCTCTTAGATTAGTATAAATAGCTTGTTATTTTGTAATTATTCAACAATTATTCAATGAATTAAAAGACTATTTCTTCATGCTTTGGCGTGTTTTTAGAGAGTTGTGATATTGCATTTCTGTCTAATTGCATCCAAGAATCATGGTAAACTTATCCAATTTCTTTGTGGCGTTTATCTTATTCTTTACTCTATTATTGGTGTCTGCTTTCTTTAAAAGCCTTTTGGGTGCCATAGAGGGAAATTTATTCTAGATCTTTGACTCTCCCAAAACTTGTCCAATTGAGTCCATGAAAATTTAATTTTCATTGGGTTCCGGTTGAGTTTGATTATCAGAGCAAGGATTAAGGTAAAATTCCTTATTATCTAGCTCTAGGATCTGTTGTTTATTGTTTCTTATTTTTATTGTCTTTTGTTTGTTTTCTCTTCATCTTGTTTCTTTGTATGTGTTTGTTTTCTTTTTTTAGTTTCAATTCATTATTTCTGCCAATTTAAATTTAGTTTTAATTTCGTGCTTGTTTTCAATTCTGGAAGTTTTAGATCTTGAATCTTGTTGAAAAAAACAAAAAAAAGATAGAAAAAGAAAATTTTCATCCACCAATTGAAATGGCTTGTCCTGTTGGGGATCTTTGATTTTGTTCCTGGAAATTCCAAGGGATTTGATCCTAATTTCAAAGGGATTCTACCTTATTTTGTGGGATTTTGCCATATTTAGTGGGATTGTTCCTAATCCTATAGTGGGATTGTTCCTAATCCTAAAAGGATTTGACCATATTTTATGGGATTTAGTTATCCACTATAATCTTGTGATAAAATCCAATCTTAACTACTTGTGGGTAAGATAACAAAAGAATTAGTTGACCATATCTTTTGAGATTGAGCAAAATCTACTACATTCCTTGTCAAATCTAAGAATCCTACTTAAATTGGGTTGTATTAAAAGGGACACAAGGCAGCATGCCCGTGTTTCACCTCAAGCACAACCGTGCACTTTTCTGACTTCCACTTGTTGGACTAAGATCTTACACGCACGCCCGTGCACGGTTCTGAACCTATTAAACAAACTGTTTTCTTTTGTTTTTTTTCTTTGATTACTTGCTTTGTTTTGGATAGAATTAATTAGGTCCATATTTGGTTTGCTTTGTAGTAAGCTAAATTCATACATTATATCCTAAATTATATCCTTAATATTGTCTTTTAAAAATTCTAGTCTTGTTTTTGTTTATTGAGCTTTCTATGCTTTTATTTACATTGTTTGGGGTGTTTTTGCTGGTTTACTACACTCCTAATTGATTAATTTAAAAAGTAGGCATTGTTTATGTTCTTGGCTACTGTCCCATATCGTTTTGATCTTCATTCTAGAATTGTGCTTGCTTTTCATTGGTTAAGTTTTATTCCTTGATTCTAAATCTAAACGTGCTTTTGAGTTGGTTGGTTGACCTAAGATTCTGAAGTACAATTGGAAGAATTGCAAGGAGTGATTAAAGAGTGTAAACACGTGAGGGAGGGATTTACCATTAACTCAAATCTTCTTGTGTTTTCTCTTTTGAATACTAACCATGAGTTCAGATAAATCTGAAGATACTAGTGAGGATGAAAGTCAAATACACGATTCCCAATTAAAACTTGTAATGGAGTCAATCCAAGAACAATTTAGAAGCTACAATAGTTTCCTCCAAGATATGAGAAAGGATTTGAAGGAAATTAAGGCCGCCCGACGCTCTAATACAACAAGAGCTCGTCCTCCAGATTTCAAGACCATGATGTAGATTTCAAGACCATGATATTGAAGAGAGTGAAGAGACCAATCCTAATAAACTTGATGGGGACTTGGGATCAATTAAAATGAGGATTCCAGAATTCAAAGGCAATAACAATGCTGAAGAATATCTTGAATGGGCGAGAGAAAAGTAAGAACAAATTTTTTGAATGCCATAACTATTCACAAGAAAAGAAATCCCATCTTGCTGCTGTTTTTGAATTTCAAAGGTTATGCCTATGTTTTTGGTGGGGAAACATTGCTATTGAAAAAGAAGAAGAAGGGATTACGACCCTACCACCATGGGAGATCGATGAAAGAATTGATTGCTACTAAAAATTGTCCCCTACTCATACTTTAGGGATTTACACAACCAAATTAGCTAGGATGGTGCAAGGAGGAAGAAGTGATTGAAGAATACTACAAGGACGATTGGGAAGATTTTGCATGGCTAAGCAAAAGATTGAGAAGAAGAGCAAATCACCATGTCACGATTCCTTGGAGGTTCTCAATAAAGACATTGCCTGATGCTTTAGAGATGTATAGGTATGAAAAGCTTAGAGGAAGATTGTAGATTTATGGCCATGAAACTTGAAAGAACAAAAAAAGGGCGGAGATCCAACACCAATAAGGTATTTCCAGGCAACCATTACAACACATGGGGATCTAAATGGCCTAAAGAAGGTGAGAAGAGGGATTTTAAGGGTTCTAATTCCAAAAGGACAGATTCAACTTCAAAAGGTAAAGAGCCTGTCCAAACTCCATTCAAAAGCAACAAAGGTACCTCTAACTCTACAACCCCTTCTAGAGAAATTAAATATTTTAAATGTTTGGGGAAAGGGCATTATGCATCTCAATGTCCTAATAAAAGGGTTATGATTGTTAAAGATGTTGGGAATGTTAGTTCTGAATCTGAATGTAGTGAATGTGATGATATGCCTAATTTAATTAATGATGATGATGATGATTCAGAAAACTTAATATTACCTGAACATGGAGAAGCTTTGGTTGCTAGGCGTGCCTTGAAGCTAGACGTGCTTTGAACATAGCATGTTTAAGAAGAAAGCCTTGAGCAACGTGAGAATATATTTCACACTAGATGTTTGATTAGTGGGAAAGTGTGTACTCTTATCATTGAATGGGGTGGTAGTTGCACTAAGTTGCTAGTGTAAACATGGTAAACAACCTAACTTGACTTGTCTAGCATCCTAAATATAGGTTTGCAATGGTTGAAGATTGTGGGGAAGTGAAAAGTGACTAAACAGTATTGTGCCATTTTCTATGGATGGTATGAAGATCGAATTTTGTGTGATATGATATAGTACCTATGCAAGCAGGCCATTTATTGTTGGGAAGACCATGGCAATATGATAGAAGAGCACTTCATGATGGATTCCACAATCGATATTCTTTAGCTCATAAGGGTAAAAAGGTGGTTCTTGTACCATTACCACCTCAAGAAGTATACGAAGATCAAAAGAAAATACTTAAGAGAGAGAGAAAGGTTTCGGCCTTGAGGAAACATGGGAGTGAAACTTTGAGATCGAGAGAACAAAATAGTGAAAAGAGTAAGGATGAAGGGAAAGAGGCCACAAAAATAACAAAACAAATTAATGGCCCAATTATGAGTGAAAAACAGAGAGGAAAAAAAGAAACAAACTTTTTATGCAATGCAGAGCTAGAGAGGTTTAAGTGTGCCATTTGCCCTGGAGAAGCCCATATTGCTGCTTGGTAACAAGCGAATCTTATTTGTTGAAACTCAATGCTAACCTTGATAGTTTGCCTTCTATGGTTGTTTCTATGTTCAGGAATTTGATGATGTCTTTCCCTAGTGGAATTACCAAGTGTTTACCACCTTTAAGAAGGAATAGAACATCAAATTAGACTTCAATTCCTGGATCCAACCATTTCAATAGGAGCCTGCCTATAGAAGCAATCCCAATGGAGACAACGGAGTTGCAAAGGCAGTTGATGAACTTATAGGAGAAAAGTTTGGTGAGAGAAACATGGAGGCCCATGTGCCGTTCCAGTGCTTCTAGTGCCTAAAAGGATGGAACCATGGCGGCATGTGTGTTGATTGTAGAGCGGTCAACAAAATCATGTCAAGTATAGAACCCTATCCTAAGACTTGATGAATATGTTAGTGAATTGCATGGGGCAACTTACTTTACTAACATTGATTTAATGAGTGATTACAATCCAATTAGAAATGCAACCAGGTGAATGAATTGGAAAGCTGCTTTTAAAAACTTAAGTATGGTTTGTATGAATGGTTAGTTATGCCTTTTGGATTATCTAATGCACCTAGTGCCTTCTTAGGAAAGTTTGTGGTATGTATACTTTGATGAAATACTCATACTATAGGCAAGTCTCTTTAAATGGCATCAATTGGAGCATCGTTAGGCATAGTGTTACAAACTTTGAGGACAGAAAAGTTGGTACTGCCTAACCTTAAACAAAATGCACATTTTGTATAGATAGACTTGTAATTCTTGGTTTTATTGTGAGTGCACAGGGTATGAAGTAGATCGAGCGAGAAAGTGAAAGCTATCATAAGAAGTCGGCTAAACCCCAAATCAGTTTCTGAAGTTAGGAGTTTTCATGGGTTGGCAAGCTTTTATAGGAGATTTGTTAAGGATTTCTCTTTAATTGCAGCACCACTAATAGAAATTATCAAAAAGGAAATTGGGTTCAAGTGGGGAGAAGAACAACAAAGGGCATTCGAAACACTAAAAGGGAAGTTAACTTCTGCACCTATACTTTCTTTGCCTAATTTTTAGAATACTTTTGAGATTGAGTGTGATGCTTCTGGAGTTGGAATTGGGGCTGTCCTAATGCAAGAAAAGAAGCCAATTGCCTACTTTAGTGAGAAGTTGAATGGAGCACAACTCAACTATTCAACCTATGACAATGCCTTGGTAAGAACTCTAAATGTTTGGCAACACTACTTACTACCTAAAGAGTTTGTCATCCATACAGACTATGAGGCCCTAAAACACTCGAAGGGTCAAGGTAAGCTCAATAAAAAGCATGGTAAGTGGGTTGAATTTATTGAACAATTTCCATATGTGATTAAACACAAGCATGGAAAAGATAATGTTATTGCCGATGCATTGTCAAGGAGATATACTCTAATTACTGCTCTTAGTTCAAAATTGCTTGGACTTGAGTATGTTAAAAAATTATATGTGAATGATTCTAACTTTGGCAATATATATGTGGCATGTGAGCATGGAGCATTTGATAAATTCTATAGACATGATGGATATTTGTTTAAGGGCAACAAACTTTGTGTGCCTAAAAAACTTTGTGGCCTAAAATGTTCTATGCGTGAATTGCTTGTGCTTGACATCTCATAGTGGGGATTCGATGGGACACTTTTAGGGTACTATAAAGACTTATGATCATGTTTAAACTGAACATTTTATGGCCTCACATGGAATTAAAGATGTAGAGCAGGGGTTTGTTAACTCTTTTGTATTACCTGTAAACCAGGCAAATCTAAGTCTAGCCTCATGGATTATACATAAGCCTTTACCTGTTCCTAATTTCTCCTGGATTGATATCTCTATGGATCTTTGTACTTGGATTCCTAGGACTAAAAGCGTGGTAAAAGATAGAATATTTTGTTGTTGTTGATAGATTTTAGCAAAGATGGCTCATTTCATTCCTTGGTCATAAAATTGATGATGCCAATAATAATTGCTGATTATTCTTTAAAGAAGTGGTAAGATTGCATGGGGTACCAAGAACTATAGTTTTTTCCGATAGGGATGCAAAGTTTCTTTCACACTTTTGGAGAGTTTTGTGGGGTAAACATTTGGAACTAAATTGCTTTATTCATTCCTACAACTTTCTCACAAACAATGGAACAAACTGAAGTGTGAAAGTAGCAACCCTTAGGAACATTGCTTCGTGCCATTGTGGGTAAGAACTTGAAAACTTGGGAAGAATGTTTACATTTTATTGAGTTTTGCATATAATTGTACATCGTAGCATACATTCTACCTCAGGTTTTAGTCCATTTGAACTTGTTTATGGCTTTAATCCACTAACTGTATTAGATCTTATTCCTTTACCTCTGAATGAACTTTCTAATCTAGATGGTGAGAAAAAGGTAGAATTGGTGAAGTCTTTACATGAGAAGGCTAGAGCCAACATAGAAAAAAGGAACAAACAATATGTTGATAAAGCCAATAAGGGCAGGAAGAAATTAGTGCTTATGCCAGGTGATTGGGTTTGGGTACACTTTCGCAAGGAAAGATTTCCCAACCAAAGGAAAAGTAAGCTAGATGATTCACGTGGAGATGGTCCATTCCAAGTCTTAGAGCGCACCAATGACAATGCCTACAAAATAGACTTGCCAGGTGAGTATGGTGTTTCTGCAACTTTCAATATTAGTGATTTGTCTCCCTTTGACATGGATGCAGATTTATAGCAGATTTGAGCGACAAATCTCTTTTAAAGAAGGGGGGAGGATCACGGATCCAATACACCAACTACCATTGAAGCTCAAGGAACAAGGGCCACAACAATGGCAACCATTAGCACTTCCTAGTGGAACCAATTCAGGAGCCGTGCAAAGAAGTATGGAGCAACCATGTCCTTATACATTCAAAGGGCAAATCACACAAGAAGCTCCATGACCAGTTTGCTTCAACAATGCTACGAAGACTTGAAGAACACCTAAGTTTCTCACATTAAGAAAGCAACATGTTGAGTTGGTTAGCACGCCTGCTACAGTAAATTTGAATTGAAGGCTTGAGAAGCACGCCCGTGCAAAATAGCCCCCACAGACCGGCACTCTACCTACCTCTCTCAAGAAACACACATACATGCGCGCACGCCATGCCAATCAGCACGCCCCAAGCGTCAACTTTCTCTGCTCCAACGACGAGACACTCATGCATGCGCGCAACAGCCCGTTGCGTCTTGACCGCCCCACCCAGGCCGTGCTTGTCCCTGCCTCTCATTAAGTTAGTTAGCTTATTTTGAGTTTTTGCTTTGTTAATGGGTTGGGCCTCCAATATTTCGACCCCCCATGATTAATTAGCCTTATTTTGTTTAGATTTAGTCAATCTTTAGTAGATTTGGATTAGATATCCAAATCGTTAAGTTGTTATGATTTTATTAGTCTTATCCTTAGTTGGTTTAGATTTGCTAAATCCTACTCCTTAGCTAACTCTGAATCCTTTAAGGATCTGGACCTCTTAGATTAGTATAAATAGCTTGTTATTTTGTAATTATTCAACAATTATTCAATGAATTAAAAGACTATTTCTTCATGCTTTGGCGTGTTTTAGAGAGTGTGAGATTGCCATCTTCCTAATTGATCAAGAATCCAAGGTAAACTTTTCAATTCTTTGTTGGCGTTTATCTTATTCTTTTTCTCTATTATTTGGTTGTTCTTGTTCTTTAAGGTTTGGGTGCTAGAGGGAATTCTATTCTAGAATCTTTTATCTCTTCCAAAACTTGTCATGAGTTCATGAAATTTATTTTCATTGGGTTTCCGCTTCGTCAATTTTCACTATGCCTGTCCTAATGGTATATGACCTTGATTTACGCATGAAACACTTTCAACCACACATACCACATCTTACAAACATAAAAATAACAATTTAAAAATAGAAAGATACAAATGGCTGCTTTAATTCATTAAATGTCTCATGTTAATGCGAATTATTCAGCATTGAAGTAGGCTTGCATTCCAATGACAATCCACTTCCACATATTCTTTTTCCCTGAAATTTACAGCACGTTTCCAACATTTAAGGGTACTTTCACGTAAAATATTTTATTAAGTTTTTAAAGGCCAGAATGGTTCAAAATTGGCCTAATTATAGGAATCAGAATTTCAGCCACAATCAGCCTGCACTTATTTTAGTTATAACTCCATTTTCTTTTATCCCAATGGACTTGGTCTTTTAAACATTGACTTCCCCACAATCTCAGCCCTATCTCCATATAAATTTCGTGAATTTTGAAGTACATTTGCCTAGTCAAATAGGCCAATTACAAAAAGCTGAATTTAGGCAGCCTAAATGTAACAAGTCAAGAATGTTATGTCACATTTCTCAACTCACTTTCTGTTGGCTCAAGGTCAATTTTATCTTGAGGATATGATGATTTAAATGGAAACAAAAAAAAATTTAATTATTTTATTGTACTAATATTATTTATGTAGATTTATTTATGGTTTAAATATGGAAAATAATAACAAGACAAATTTCCGTACCAAATCCATGGATAATTGAGATATGAAGAACACAATATGAGATAATATATATAAGTCGTTAGCATTTTTTAGGATTTATTGTTAGGATAGAGAGAATATTCATTTATCAGCACAAAAACATTTTTTTTCTCTCTCTCAAAATGAATTTTCGAAAATTTACCCTTAATTCATGATTCTTTTTCGATTTCTAACCTAAATAAAAGAGATTTTTGTCTTAATCATTTATGATAACAATTTCCCACTTTCGAAAATTTTAATTCACTTACCCAAATGAAAGAAGATTTTATCATTTTAAAATATTTTTGAAAAAGATTTTTATATTTATTTTCCGAAAAACTATTTTTAAAGGGAAAGTCTAAAAATCTTATTTCTATTTTCGCCCTTACCTTAAAAGAAGATTTTGACTTCAAGATTTTTGGCAACAAGATCTCCGTATCTTTTCTAAAAATTTGGAAAGCCCCAATATTATCTTATTTAAAAGGAGAGAGAATATTACTTTCTTAAAATGGACACTTCATCCTCTTTATTTTAAAAGCCATTTTCCCTTGTAAGGACGTGAGTTTTTGTTTTAAGGTAAGTGTCCATTGATCATATATTTTTAATACTCTCAAAACTCACTGTTTAACCCCTCATTCTATTTTTCATTCTTTGCTTAAACGACAATAATTTTTAGAGAAAAAGAAAATTTAATAACAACATCTTTTTTGAAAAAACAAAATTATGTTCTTAAAAATGATTTTCTAATCTTTGATTTTGTTTTTCCTGTGCTTTTATATTGCATCTCTCTTGCTTACAGATTTAGGTAATCTGTTTGTAGAGGAGATTTTGTATTGGAAAATACATTTGTGTGTAGTAGCTTAAGTGAAAAAACTATTTGTGAAATAGGTTATCAAGTGACCTTCTCCTTTGTTTGGGATTCTATGTTCTTTTGCATTTGACTTTTTTGTTCTCTGGCAAAAAACGGAAGGGGTTTGAGGTTGACTGGAACCTTTGAAAAATTCTAGTGGAACAAAGGGTAGATCTAATCATTGATCTATTGCCTTGTACTGTTGGTTAATTATCTTACCCTTAAAAGAGATAACTAGTGTAGAGGATCTTTAGATTGAGTCTTGGGGATGTAGCGAGTTATGTCGAACCACTATAATCGCGTTGTTTACATCTTTACTTTCTAAGTTTGCTTTGATACCATTTATTTACACTTAATTTAATTTTTTAGAAATTGCTACCGCTCGCTTACTTGTTCTGTGTTCTAAACTCGAATAAAGCTTTATCTTTATTGAACTTTAGAACTCTGGACTTCTGTATTGTGAATATTACCAAGTTCTTAATCTGTTCTTCTATATTCAGTATATGTTCACAATTAGGGTTTCTTAAATACAGTATTTTCTAGTTTACTAATAGCTTTGTTGAAGCAGTTTTAGAAATTCAATAACTGTCTCTCACTACTCTGTTAGATATTTGTCTAAATTTATGAGGTAGTTTCAAAAAATGTAATAACTTTTGGCCTTCATTAAAGTAGTTTTGAAAATTGATTAAGATATTGTGAAGCAGTTCTAATCAATAGCTGTCTTTACAAAGTCTTCTTTTTCTGCATGTAGAGCTTTGTTGAGGAAGTTCTAATCTTAATAATTTATTTCCACAAATGCATTCTATTTCTGCTGTTAACAAGGATTCTGAATTTATTTTTGAAAAGTTTAAAATTTTATTTTTTAGAAATCCAAATTCACCCCCCCTCTTGGGTTGCCACTATTATATGGGGACTCACCAAATCTGGTATCAGAGCCTTAGCTCTGACTTACCAAAAGCTTAACAGCTTAGAGATAAGCCCCAATCCCATGGCACCCCACTTTCCTTCTTACATTCTTTGGAGGTCAATCTGTTTCTTTAGGACCATCTTTGTTCAATGGTTCTTAATTACTCTTACTAGAAAAAACCCAGGATAGAAAATTCACAAAAATCAGTTGGGACTAAAACTGCTGGAGGAACGTCATTTACTGGTCCTTTTAATCCTATGGAAAACTATAGAAAATGAGAGAGTTAGAAAAATAGAAGAAGAATTTACTGATGCTGATTGGAATTATATATTTATAAACGCAAAACTATTAATATTCATTTCACTGTGATTAGATCCAACAGAAATACATTAACAAAAGTGTCGATTTGTAAGTCTACAACGGAAGTCTAGAAAAACTTAGAGCTTACCTTACGAGGGTACTTTTGATCAGTGAAGGAATCCAAAATCAATATCCTTTGGAGAGAATATTTGAAGTATTTTAGTATGGAAAGAAGGAGGAATATGAAAAACTATTTGCTGAATTTAAATTCTAAATTTTCTAAATATAGTTATTCCTTTGAGAACTCTCGAAAGGAAATTTCGAAGATGAGCTTTGTTTAAGAAATCCTTAGTAATTCTTACCTTAAAATGGGATATCTATTAGGGAAAATTTTGTTATGAATTAACAAAGAGACTCCCGTTACTTATTGATTACTGATAGGAGCTTTCTTGTTTTCAGAGAGATGAGATCTTCTTTTGACTGTAGAAGATAAGAAAAGAAAGACTGGCCTTCGAAGTATTTCTAGTTGAAGAAGTTTTCTGATCTTGATAGTGATGATTTTAGCACTTGTTGCTAAGAGATTTCAAAAAGTTTCTATGAAAAGAGTTGGAAAGCCACAGAAAAAGTTTATCAAAAAAGAACCTTTCCACCTAAAACAATAGCAACTTGCCTAAGAAAGGACCTTCTGGTGTGTTTGTTATGAAGTGCAATAAGCCCGGCCATATCAATCCTAACTATCACGACAGCTGAAAAAGAAGTCAAGAAAGAAAGGCTTGAAGCAGGCATTCGTGCTGCTTGGAGTTGATTCAAATGGTTTCTAATTCTTGAAAGCCAAAGTGACCAAGATGAAATTGCAACTATCTGTCTAATGGCCACTATCAATTTTGACTCCAAGGAAACAAGCACCTTGACTTCAGCACGAAAGCTAAAAGTAATGAAAACAGATGCAACGGGCCAAAAATGTGAAGAAAGCAATATATTATTTTCTACCACTAAATATGAAAATGATCTATTTTAGATTACTTATTATACTTGTGCACTGATTTTGAAAAGGGACTTTGTTTTTTTTTTTTTTTTTTAAAAAAAAAAAAAAAACAAAGGCATAAAATTCAAAAGAAGGATTTTAGAAAAAAAAAAACCGAATGTAATCAATTGAAAAGATGCTTTTTATCAAGGAAGTTACATTCAAAGATCTTAATCATAGAGATCAAAGACCTTAAAGATGTAATGATAAAATTTTTCTAAAAAATCTGAAAGACTTTGAAGAAAATTAAAAAACAATTTCTAAAAATTGAATTTTTGTGAAAACTTAAAATTATGAACTGCTTAAGTGAATATTCAGAGTCATTTTCTAAAGAAAAGACGCTTTTTGAACTTATTAGCATTTCAAAGAGATATCATTGTTTCTAATAAGAAAAATTGGTGTTTCTAAATGTTGTGACTTTAGAACATCAGAAATTCTGACAGTCTCACAAGAAAGAAATAAATCATAGTTAAAACTGAATACACCTGTTACACTAACCCTCCAGGACCCAATATGAGTTGGATACCTAAATCTGCATTGATTTTTTTTAAGGTGTGCCTAAGCGAGTAGCTGAAAACAGAATGGTACATGAACATCGGCTTTGCTCTAGGCATTAGAAAGAAATGCACTAGATTAGAAAAAGAAAAAAGGAGGTACAGGGTGTGCTTTGGGGAAGACAAAAGCAAAAGGTATAAATCATTGGTATTGGTGTGGTAGGTTCTCAAATCCTTCAATAGAAGATGTATGCTTAGGAGGAAGGATTACATTATAAACTTGAAGAAAGTGATAAAATATAAATCTTTGAACCTTCATATTGTGAAGTTCAAGAACATTGCATTGATAAGAAAACTTTATTTGTGGAAAAAAGGTTTGAGAATATATATCCTTAGTAGATTCTTTCTGATATGCATTTCAACCTAGATGCATTGTTTAGTTTTTGTTTGACATATACATAGATATTGGTTTGGTCAATAGAAGGACCTTTGGACATGCAAGCATGCACCTTATTTCTAATTGTTTAAGAAAAGACTTAGTTTGTGGTTTTGCCAAAGCTAAAGTTTGAAAAAAAGATCACATTTTGTGATTCTTTAGTCCAATTTGGCATAACAAATTAAGAACATCTTTCAAATCTAAGGCGCATGTTTCTACTTCTAGACCTTTAAGAAATTACTTTACATCTTGATTTATTTGGACCTGTTTACTCCTTCTAGTCTTGGAGGAAAATTCTATGCATTTGTTATTGTTAGATGATTATTCTAGATTTACCTGGACACTTTCCTTAGAAATTGAGGATAAGTCACTCCAATGACATGTTTGTCATCTTTGTAAGAGAATAAAAATGAAAAGAACATTACATCTCTGCGATTTAGAAGTGATCATGGAGGAGAATTTGAAAATCAGAAAATTCGATGCATTTGCAAGACAGGAAATCTCCACAAACTTCTCAGTGCCTAAAACACCCCAGCAAATGGTAGTAGTGGAATGCAAGAATGACACACTTCAGAAATGGCCAGAACCATGCTTGAGTGATTCTAGTAACCATAAGGGCAGAAAGCCAGTTAACACTGCCTGTTTATATTCTAATAGGGCTTGGTTAAGGGTTTAAACTTAAAAAGGACTCCACTTGAGCTATAACACCAAAAGGTAGAAATCCAAATATTTGGTACTTTTCATATTTTTTGGGTCAAATGTTTTATCCCCAAACAAGAAAAAATTTAAATTTGATCTAAATCTTACTTGAAGAAATATTTCCAGGATATTTAGTAATAGTAAGCTATAGGGTTATGTAATAAGAAAATTAGTTGTAGAAGAATCTATTGATGTTGTGTTGATGAATTGACTCTACTTCTAGAATTTTAGAAAATTGATGATGTTGTTAGATTTTTAATCAAGAAAAGCGAAATGAACAATTTAGAACAACTAGAACTACTAGAAAATGAGCAGAACATTGATAATTCAGGCTAAACCAGAAGATGAACATGAAGATCAAAAATTGCAATGAAAGTCAAAGGCTCAGAACAGGAAATTAAATTCTCAATTACAAATTAAGAAATGGATTCCATAGGTATCATCCTCAGGAGGACATAATGGATAACCCTTCAGAAAGGATGATGACTAGAGCTCAATTTAAAAAATATTTTGCGTAATATGGCTTTTGTTTCTCAATTAGAACCCTAAAAACTTAAGAAGATGCTCAAATGATTGAAAGTTGGATTTTTGCTATGCAAGAAGAACTAAAATCAATTTGAGTAAACCAGTTTTTCGGAAACTTGTTTCTTAGACCTTAAAACCAATTCCATCATGGAACAAATGGGTGTCTAGAAATAAGCCTTGATGAAAAAAAAGGTAATGTTGTGAGAAAGAAACAAAGTTAGGTTAGTGGCTCAAGGGTACAAACCAAGAGGAGCATCGATTCTTGATGAAGGACCCCTCTTGCTCGATTGCCTAGACGTGAGGCCCATTAGACCCATTGCTTTGTGCCACTTGCTGTTTTAAAAATTTCATGTTATATTAAATATATGTGAAAAGTGGCTTTTTTCTAAATGAAGAAGTGTATGTTAGAACAATCACTCGAATTTTGAAGTCTATGATTAAACCAAATAAATGTTTACAAAACTTACTAAAGCTCTTTATTTGGTTTGAAACAAGCTCTTAGAGCTTGGTATGAAAGATTATAGTAAGTTTTTGGTTATAAAATGGTTTGTAGAGGAAAGGAAGGTTGATCTACACTATTTATTAAAAATAAGCACATGATATTCTAGTCGTGAAAATCTATGTTGATTGACATAATCTTTGGTTCTACTAATGACCTTCTTTGTAGGGAATTTTCTAAGATTATGCAGGTGTGAGTTTGAAATGGCATTGATGGGAGAATTAAATTTCTTCCTTGGACTTTAAATCAAACATGTGATAATGAAATTCATAAACCGAGGTAAGGTTACTAGAAGAATTGTCTGAAATGGTTCAAAATCCAAGGTATGCAGTACCCACCAATGGAACTCCCCATCCTCAAAATTAGGAAATTGTTTTGCAAAAAAGGTAAGGATGTGGATATTTAAATTGTTTTTAGAAGATAAATTGATTGGTTTCTTTTACTATATCTATATTTGCAAAGCCGGAACTTTACATTCTCTTTAGTGTTTGTTTATTGTGCTAGATTTCCATCATGTCCCAAAGTCTCATTTAATGCTATAAAAAGAAATTCTAAGATATCTTTGGAACTTCTAATTTTGGTTTGTGGTATTTCTAGGGTGATACATCTTGCATCTTGTTGGGGTTATAGTTGATTCTGATTTTGCAGGAAGGCAGAATATATTAGGAAAAAAGCCCACCCTGGAACTTGTTCAATTTCTAGGTAGTGCCCTTGCATCATTGGTTTAGTAAGAAACAGGACAATCTGTTTCGCTCCTTTTCTATTGCAGAAGCAGAATATATTTCCTGCTAAGAAGTTGTGTTGCAACAAGTTTGTGGATTCAAAACAACAATTTGGCAGGGACTATTGGTCTTGAAATTAGAGAAAGTTCCCTATTAAATTGTGACCCAATATTAAGCGCCATCAACTATTTATTTAAGAATCCAGTTCAGTATTCTTTAGAACCAAGCACATAGAAAACTCAAAACATCACTTCATTTACGTGATCATGTTCAAAAAGATGATTTTATAGTGATGGAGTTTTTCATTCCTACAGAGATATCTCTCTCTT
>NW_023591728.1:0-13808 GCF_014843425.1 Jatropha curcas | reverse complement strand
CTAGTGCGTATGTTGGAAGCTCTTGCTCAGTAAGAGAGTACTGAGATTGAGTTGAACTTTGATTCGGGCCATTGTTGTAGTTTTTCGAAACTCAAAAGCCAACTTAGGGGTTTCAGTTTTGCAAAGAAAGATAAAGAGTATGCTAAAGTCAGGTTAACACAAAATAGAGACGCTTAAGTGGCGGAAGAAAGAAAATTAAAAAGAACAATTTTTTAAATGGAATTCAAAATGCAATAGGACAAAAGAAACAAAATAAATAAGGAAATAAAAACCAAAACAAAATTAAATAAAAATAAAACCCTAAAAACGCCAAATACTAAGACAAACCACAAAATAAAATAAACACAATAAAATAAACTGTTTTTGTCTAAAGTGAGATCAGTATTTCTGATTAGTGACTTTAGAAATCATGTCAGAAGCAATGTGTTTTTTAGACAAAAAAAATCAGTTTTTACCACCAAAAAAAATAAAATGGAACATAGGCACATCTTCTTAATCTCGAAATTAGGAAAGCAGTTTAGAACATTTACCTTTACAGAGTTCTAAAGTTATGAGTTTTAGAACTAACATACCAAGTTCTCTTCTAATGCGCAGAATTTGAACTTTCATTCAAGGGTTTTTGTTAAAAATATCTGCCAATTGCTTTTCTGTGGGAATGAACTCAATCCACGGATATCACCTTTTTGTACATGATCACGTATGAAATGATGTCTGAGTTCTATATGCCTTGGTTCTAGAGTGCTTGAACTGGATTCTTGGATAAATTGATGGCGCTTATGTTATCACATTTTGGATAGGGCACTGTTTCTTAATTTTCGTCCATAGTCGCCAACTGTTGTTTGATCCATAGAACTTGTGCAACACAGGGCTTCCAGCAGCAACATATTCTGCTTCGGCAGTAGAAAGGCAACTGATGTCTGTTTTTGCTAAACCAAGATACAAGGGCAGCTACCAGAAATTGACAAAAGTTCCGGACGTGCTTTTTCTATTCTATTCTGCTTCTGCAAAATTCAGGAATCACTATACCACAAGATTCAAATGTATCATCTTTAGATTACCCACAGCCCAAGAATTAGAGTTCCACCAAGAATATCTTAGTATTTCTTCACAACCATTAAATGAGATTCTTGGGACACGATTGAAATCTAGCACAAAGACAAACACTTAAAGTGTTTTGTCTGGTCTGCTTGCCGTTAGATATAGCAAAGAACCAATCATACTTCCTAAGACAGCTTGATATCCACGTCTTTTTGCCTTTTTCATCTTTTTTTCTAATTTTGACGATGGACTCATTGGAGTACTACATACCTTTGGCATTTTCATTTTGAATCGTTTCAACAACTCTTTGTATATTTTTGCTTGATTAATAAATTTTCATTCTCACATTTGTTTAATTTGAAGCACTAGGGAAGAAATTAGTTCTTCCCATCATACTCATTTCGAAAACTCACCCTCCATAATCTTAGAAAAATTCCTTACAAAGAAGGTCATTTAGTAGGAACCAAAAGATTTATGTCATAACATATATTGCGTACAATAGAAATATCATGTGCTTTGTTTTTAATAAATAGTGTTGTATCAACCTTTTCCTCTTGAAAAACCATTTCTAATAGGAAATTTACTCAATCTTTCATTACCAAGCTCTTTAGGAGCTTCTTTTAAACCATAAAGAGGCTTTAGTAAGTTTGTAAAACATGATTTTAGGTTTATTCAAAAAAATTTCAAGCCCGGAGGGTTGTTCTACATACACCTCTTCATTTTAGAAACCGTTTAGAAAAGCACTTTTTCACATTCCATTTGATTACAACATTGAAGTTTTTGAAGCCATGCAATGCACAAAGCCTTCTAATGGCCTCAAGTTCTAGCAACCGGAGCAAAGTTTCAATCAAAATCGATGCCTTCTTCTTTTGTTGTACCCTTGAGCCACTAATCTGCTTTATTTTCCTCATAAACATTACCATGTTCTCAAAGCTTTATTTCTAAACACCCCATTTGGTTCCCAATAACAGAATGGTTTAGGTCTAGAAACAAGTTTCCAAACTTGGTTTTTATCTCAAATGACTTAGCTCTTCTTGCATAGCCAAGAATCCAAACTTTCATCATTTTGAGCATCTTCTAAATTTTTAGGTTCTAATTGAGAAACGAAAGCAACATTACCAAATATCTTTCTAAGTGAGCTCTTAGTCATCATCCTTTCTGAGGGATTGTCCATATATTTTCTGGGATTGATACTTATGAAACTTCGCCATTCTTTTGGTAATTTGAGAATCTTCATTTTCTGTTTCTGGCATTTGACTTTCAAACAATGTTCTGATCTTCATGTTCTAATTTCCGGTTCAGCCTGACTATTGATGTTCTGATTGCTTTCTGGCTTGTCTAGTTGTTCTGATTGACTCCTTTCTACTTTTCAGGAGATTAGGAATCACAGCATCATCACTTTCTAATGTTCTAGAGTAGAGTCAGTTTCATCAAACCACAACATTGGAATAGATTCTTCTACAACTTAGAGTTTTTTATTTAAAAATTCTAATATGCTTTACTGTTATTAGAATATCCCATGAAAAAATCCCTTCATAAGATTTTGCATCAAATTTTAGCAGATGATTTTTCTTGTTATCTAGAATAAAGCATTGACCCGAAAAGATATGGAAAATAAACCAATTATTTGGTTTTCTTACCTTTTGTATAGCTTCATATTGAGTCTTTTAAGTTTAGAATTCTTACCAAAGCCCTTGTTTAGAAATATAACAAGCAGTGTTTAACTACTTTCTGCCCAGGAATACTTTGGTAATTAGAATCACTTAGCATGGTTTCTAGCCATTTTCTTTGAAGTGTTCTTTCTTGCGTCCCCACACATTCTGTTGAGGTGTTCTAGGTGCTGAAAAGTTATGGAAGATTTCCTGTTTCATTGCAAAAAAGCATTGGAATTTCTTGATTTTCCAAATTCTCCTCCATGATCACTTCTAATTGCTGTTTTGATGTTGTAGCCTTTTTCATTCTGTATTTTCTTGCACAAATGAACAAACATGTCAATGACTCATCCTTATTTCTTAAGAAGATTCCAGGTGAATCTTGAGTAATCATCTACAATTAACAAAAGCAAATAGAATTTCCTTCCAAGACTAGGAAGGAGTAATTGGGACCCAAATTATAAATCAAGGTGCAGGCAATTCTAAAAGGTCTAGAAGTTAGAAACCATGTCCCTTAGATTGGAAAGAACTGTTCTGGTTTGTTTGCCCATTTGAAAGCATCACAAATGTTGATTCTTTTTCAAAATTTTCAACTTTTGGAAACCACGAACTAAGTCTTTTCTTAAATATATTTTAGAAAATAAGGAACATGCTTTGCATGTCCAAGTCTTGTCCAAGTCTTCTATGCCATAACCAACTAGAATTATCAATAGAAACTAAACATATATCCTGGTTATGCATATCAGAGAGATCTACAAGGTATATATTCCAAAACCTTTTCCAATAAATAAAGTTTAATTATCATGCATGTTCTGAACTTCATAATGAGAAGGTTCAAAGATCACTCTTCTATTTTTATCACAGATCTGACTAACACTTAACAAGTTATAATGCAATCCTTCTACTAAGCATACATCTTCTATTGAAGGATTAGAATCTACCACACCAATACCAATGATTTTACCTTTTGCTTTGTCTGCTTTGTCTCCAAAACTTTACCGTACCTTCCCTTTCTTTCTAAATCTGGTGAACTTCTTTTTTGTCACCAGTCATATGCCTAGGAGCAAGCCTTGTCCTGTACCACATCTCTGTTTTTTTAGCTCGCTCCTTAGGGCACACCTGAAAAGATTCAAGCAGATTTAGGTACCCAATCTCATATTGGGTCCTGGAGGTTAGTGGTAACAGGTTGCACTATGATTTCTTCTTTGAAACTTTGATGTTCTAAAGTCACAACATTTAGGGAAACCAGAAAAAGCATTTTTCTGATTTAAGAAAACCACGCGATTCAGTTTAGAAATGCTATTAGAACTTGTTTCCCTTTAGGAAAATTGATTCTGAAATTGGACTTTAGAATTCTAATCTCAGTTTTTCAAGGGGATTCATTTCATGAATTCAGATTTTTTGCATTTTTCTTCAAGATGGTGTCAGATTTTTCAGAAAATCGCATTATTGCAACTTTTAAGATCTTTGATTTCTATAATAAGATCTTTGGCATGTAACCTTCTTGATAAAAGCATCTTTTTAAATGGTTACTTTCAGTTTTTAATTTTTTGAAATCTTTCTTTAGAACTTTATGGCTTTATAACAAGTTTTTTCAAACTCATTTGCAAAGATTTATTGTAAGTATTTAGAGATCACTTTCTGATTCTGGGTTCAGAAATACTTACAGTGCTTTCATCATTCTCATGGATCGTTGCATTTTGTCTCGTTGTTTTCCAGCCTTTCTGTTGTTTTGAAGTCAGAGTTGCTGATTTCTTTAGATTCAGAGGTCGATAGTAGCCATCAGACAAATTTTAGCAATTCTTCCTTGGATCTATTAGCAATTTCTTCCTGATCATCGTGGCTTTCAGGATTAGAATCATCTGAATCACTCCAAGCAGCTACGAGAGCCTGCTTCAGCTTCTCTTTCGTTGATTTCTTTTTCAATTTAGGACAGTTTGGCTTAATATGTCCAAGTTTGTTGCATTCATAACAAACCACTTCAGAAGGTTCTTTCTTGGGCAAGTTATTATTTTTACATGGAAAGTTCTTTTTATTGAACTTTTCTGTGGCCTTCCACCTTTTCGATAAAAATGTTTAAATCTCTTAGCAACAAGTGCTAAATCATCACTGTTAAGATCAGAAGAACTTTCTTCACTAGAGTCTACCCTCAAAGCTAGTCCTTTCTTTTTCTTATCTTTCGTTGTTAAGGAAGATTTCATTTCTTCTGAGATAAGAGCTCCTATTAGATAATCATACGTGACGGGAGTCTCTTTGTAATTCATAACAGTTCCTATAGAATCCCATTTTCTAGGTAGAATTCTAAGGATTTCTTAACAAGCTCATCTTTCTTGAAAATTTCCTTTCCGAGAGTCTCAAAGGATTAACTATATTAGTAAATCTATAAATCTAGAATTTAGTTCTGCAATAGTTTCTCCTTCTTTCATACTAAACATTTCATATTCTCTCCAAAGGATATTTATTCTGGATTTTTTTACCCTGTCTGTACCCTCATAGGTTACTTTAAGTTTTTCCTATACCTCTGTTGCAGATTTACATCCAGACACTTTGCTGTATTCAGTTGCATCTAAAGCACAATGAAGAATATTAATGGCCTTTGCATTTACAACGATATCATTCCAATCACCATCGGTATATTCTTCTTCAGTTTTTCTAACTAGCTCATCTCCTACAGTTTTCATGGGAATGCGAGGACCAGTTATAACATTTCCTCCAGCAGTTTATATCAACTGATTTCATGAAATTTTCCATTCTAGTTTTCCAATAAGAGTAATTAGAACCATTGGAGCCATTGAACAAAGTGAACAAAGGAGGTCTAGAAACAGATTGTCAGTAGAAAGAGGAAGTGGGGTTGCCATGGGATCTTATCTCTTAAGCGGTTAAGCTTAGGTAAGTCAAGAGCCAAGGCTCTGATACCAGATTGTGGGTGCCGAATATGTATGGCACAACCCAAGAGGGGGACTGAATTGGGTTTTCTAAAAACTGAAATAAACTTTAGAAATTCTATACAAGAATTAGAATTCTAGGTGTAGCGAAAAACACACACAGAACTTTGTGAGAATAGAATATGGATTAGAATATCCTCTCAATGTTCTAATCTCAAATATAGAAAGTCTGTGCAAAGTGCAGCTATTGATTAGAACAACTTCACACTGACTTGTACAATATCAGAGCTTCTTAGAGTTTCTTTTATGAAGGAAAGTTATTGAACTTTCAGAACTTCCTCATAGAAAGTTTGCAAGACCAGTATAACCACTATTAGTGGAAAGAAGTTATTAGAAACTTCTTCACAGGTTCTTAATCAAAATGTAATCAAATGTTAAAGTAACTTTATGATGAAGAGTTATCAGGATTAGAACATCCTCATAAAGTTTAGAAAACAAAATAGAAATCCAAACAGTGAATTATAATGGAAATAGAACAACAGTTAGAACATTGTATATTCACTATATTAGAATACCAGAGTTCTAACGTTTAGAATGGATGAAACTTATTGTCGTTTTAGAACATCTGATTATTAACAATTTCAGCGTTTCTAAAAATTAAACAAGAGTGTGAAAGAGACAGTATCAACCAAACTTCAGACATAAAGAGATCAACACCGAGAGTTATATTAGTTGGTTCGGGCACTAACTCGCCCTACATTTCCACTCCCCAAGACGCATCTTGAGATCCTCACTAAGTTATCTCTTTAAAGGGTAAGAGGACAAAAACCAACATACAAGGCAAATTTAGATCAACAAACCTAGATCTTACCTTTTGTCCCACTTGATTTTCCCAAAGGTTCTTAGTTAACCTCAAACCCTTTCCTGTTTTTGGTTAGAGTACAGAAAAAACTCAATTCAAGACATTGCTATCCAACACATGGAGAATGGTCGCTTGATTAACCTCTATCTCCAATAGCTTCCTTAACCTAAGCTATTACACTCAAAAGTTTTAACAAAATTAAAGAGCACTCTGTCTACTGTAGAATACAGATTCTAAATGGACAGAAAGAAACGCCTATATAAGCACAGGAAAAACAGTTTTATCAGATTAGAAGGTCGATTAGAACACAGAACTGTTTTTCAAAATGTAACCGTAAAAATTCTTTTCTTCTTTAAATATGAAAACGTTAAGGTATAGAGATGAAAAGAAAATGGGGGTAGAGTAAGTTTTGAGAGAAAAATATTCGTTCAATGAGAGAGTGTGCTCTTAAAACAATTACTCTTACTTCACCAAATGTTTAAGGCGTGAGTGTTCCTTTATATATAGGAAACAAGGAAGCTGTCACTTTTGGAAAGAGATATATATAGGATAACAAGAAGCTGTCACCGTTTGGAAAGAGATTGAAAAACAGAATATTTCTTTCCTGCGTATTTTGTAGAAAGATGTGTGGAGATATCTTTTGTTTACCAAAAAATATTTCATCCGTTTTCGGTAAGAGAATAAAATCCCGATTTTTTCATTTCCTTTAGGAAGAGATTTTCTGCGACAGCATTTATTTCTGTGAAAGATTTATTTGCGGAAGAATTATTTGCGGAAAGACTGCACCTTTAACAAAAACCGAAAAGAAGATTCTCCGTTTCATTTTAAGGTACGCGAAATAACTTTGAAACACCTTAGATCTCTCTTCAAAATTATATTTCCGAAAGATGTAAAATGATTTTTATACCAAAAAACACTTAGAGGAAGAAAATCTCTTTAGTTTTTATGGAAAAATTAAATCTTTGGCGATTTAAAAGGAATATTTTCGAAAATAAATATTTTGAAGAAAACCTAATTTTTTTCCGAAAAAATATTTTTGAGAGAGAAACGATTTTGTGACCTTCAATATAACCTTTTCTTCTCTATCCTACAAAGTTTCCTAAAGCCTAGGATTGACGCAGCAATCTGTCGAAATCTTCACTCTCATTAGGACTTTGCCTTGTTATAATTTTCTTTCCAACAGAAATTTTTGCATTTAAAAAACAAAATTAGCACAAATAATTTATAATTTTAAAATTTATTTGTTTCTGTAATAATCCATCAGAAATCCGAGATAAGCATTTTGAGCCTTGAGCAAACAATGTCTGCTAGACAAAGACTGACTTAGATCCTTCATGGATGTTGAGAGTTCAACTTGAGCCCTCAATGAAAACGGGCCTATTGAAAATAAAAAATATATAACCTTAAATAGTACATCTACATTAACTTCTCAACTAATAAGCATAATAATTTTAAAATATTATTTATTACCAACTTACATTTTATGTTACTCTTAGACTTCTGGTCAACAAAATTGTCGATCCTTTCTTCCTAGTGTGTGTTGCCTCTAGAGAAGCTCATGTGGAAGTGATATTCGATTGTAATTGAGCAGTCTCCTAAAATATATATCACTAATCATTATACTCATTCATTCAAAAATAAATAAATATGCAAATCTTTATAATTATTGATGTGATAAATGAATTATACCCAAGCATTTGCATGTAATTTTGTGAGGGATAGAGGCCTCCTGATGTTTGCTGCACAAGAGGGCCAGTTCCTTATGCCACTGTCGTCTCTTCCCTTAGAAACGATTCTTGGAAACATTATTTAGACTTTTGGCTTTAAACTCAGGACGAGTGCTGCTCAATGAGAGCTTCCAATCTAACCCAAATATTTGCTTGGGGCAAATTATTTAGGCTTCTTCTATGTGCATTACTAAGCATTGCCGCTATAGCATTCCCCAACCTTTCCTATATCAAACCTGCTTCACAGAAGTTCTCAATTTCCTCATCCCATTACAACGTCGTTTCTTGTAGAGAAAAATCGGGGGGAAAAAATTTACAAGCAAAAAAAATTGAAAACTAAATTAAGCCCACCACCGCTCGATGTGGCATAAGTAAAAACTTTCTCAACATCCTTTTCAAATTTTAATCAAATTCAGCATTATTATTGCATAAATACATGCACATTAGTATTATGGTACATACACACGAATAAGTCTAACACATGCAAAAATTAGGTTGGAGTGGACATGTCATGAATAATTAATTTAAATTAAAAATGTTCCTATGTTGGTAAAATAATAAACTCTAGAAAATTACTTTCATAAAAGAAAAATTATGCATGGAGGGGAGTGACTCTTCCCCAATTTTTGGATTGTGCTTCGAACAAATCTGGATTGGTTCAAGCCAATGAGTTTCAGATATGATTGATTATAAAAATAACAAAAAAAATTATTAAATGATTATTAGTTGTTCACATCATTAATATTTATAAATGATAATAAAAATAATTCTTTTTAATAAAAAAAAATCAATTTTTTCAAAGCAAACAAAATTTGAATCGTATCCATTTCATCTAACTTCAACTTTTATATATTCATACAGATATGATCGATAATGAGTTCACTAGGTAACAATCATATTAAAAGAAAAATAATTATGAAAACAACCATTCTGCATTGATAGGTATGAGAATTAGGGACCGACGGAAGTAGAAAGGGTATCTTGGGAAAATTTTCACTACTCGCACCTTAAAATCCGTTCTAAAAATTTTTGATTACCATGGCACATCCATATCCATAATATGTTTTTAAATTCCTTTTGAAATATACCCTCTAATCCAATCTAGCTACTTAAAAATCTATGATATATAAAATAAAACTAAATAAAATATAAAAATAATTAAAATAAAATTTCAATTCATAAATATGCAAAATTTGTAAATAAATTTAAAAAAAAATATATATGTATATATATAAATTCCTTACATACCAAATTTTTATTATTATTGTTGAACTGTATCTGAAAGTATTATATAAAGATTTTTAAATTATATTATTAAGTTTCTTGATGGGTAGTATAGGTACTGTAGAAAGCCCACATCCAACTCAAAAACCCAACAATTGATAATTAATTTAATACACATATATGTCTATCTCAAAATTAAATAATCAAACCATGCTTAATAAATATAGAATTTAAGGAATTCTGGGAATGTTTTCTATTATTTTATTTGTATTGTTGTAGGCTTGTATATATAGTATACAGAATCTGTTACAATGAGTAATGCTATATTATTTTACATTTATCACTAAACTTATTATAACAAACCTATCCTTATCTTATGCCCCCTCAATTCGAGGCTTCTGGAGCGGAAGGATCGAATTGATATTGATACATTATGTGCTCGCATGTCTAGACGTTTGGCAGGGGTCTTAGTGAGTATATCGGGCTAACTGAATCCGGTTAGAGGCTAAAGAAACTGCACATTTACTTCCTTTTTTCATGACTTTTATCCCGAACGAAATAAAATCAACATTCAAGGCTGCTTAGATCTCGCATGCGAAACAGAGACTTGGCTGATAATAGGTGGCACCCAATATTGTCACACCATAGGTTGGAAATTTGAGAGGAATCGACAGCAATAATCTCGCAGCAAGGGATTGAATCCATGTAAGTTCAGTTGATTGCAAGTCCATTGCCACAATATTCAGCTTCAGTAGATGATTTAGCAACAGTCTTTGTCTCTTAAGCACCAAGAAACTTAAATTTCAGTACCAAGAAAAAAATGCATTATCCAGGACGCAGGCAACCGGCGCACAGCGTCGACTTCAGTTCATCAAGGGACTTTGGTCCCAGTCAGCATCAGAGTACACATTTTAAGTGGTGTGTTTGATGACTTTCGAAGAAACAAACATGGTAAACCCGTAGTTGTTGCTTTCAAATATGGTACTAAAATTCTTTTTACAAAGGACCAATTCCGTAGTTTCATCAGTTGGGGCATGCTATAAACTGGAGATACTCTGTTGGATCGTAGTAACATACCTTCATCTGCGCTCCCTGCGTAGTGGAGGCTAAGTTAGTACCTGCAGTTCTCTCCCACAAACACTTCGCATAAAAGAGATAGCCTGGATCATTGAAATAATCGACCATGGCTGTCATCTTTTCCTTAGAGGCTGGCGTAGGAGTAAGAAACTTCCTTTAACCATCTGCCATATGTTGTTTAGCAAGGTAGATCAAGTATTGTATTTTGCTGTGTAAAATCTAATAAGCCCGAATTTGTCCAACTGCTTCCGATGCCCAAGAAATAACCAGCTGTACCTAAGTCTTTACATTTAAACTTATTTTGTAAGGACTTGAATGGTGCTTTTGCAAGACACTTGTTTGAAAGACATAAAGTATTAATATCGTCGACATATACAAAGGGCAAAATGAACAATATACCTTAGTAATATATTAAACAATGGAGGAATCAGCTGGGAGGACTCGAAAACCAAGGCTAAAACAAATGCAGAAAGTAGGACACTTTATACCTATTTGCCGGAGGTGCTGACGAAGGACATATATAGAGAGAACAATGTAAGCGTTACACACATAATCTGGTCTTTAGAGATCCTTAAATCCTGATGGTTGCTCTCATGAATACAACATCCATCCAGTGACCCCATGCAGAAAAAGCATTTGGCATACATCAAGTTGCTTAATTAACCAGCCCTTGGAAACTGGCAATTACAAAAGAATGTCGAATTCTGTTGTGTCGGTTTAATAACCGGTAGAAAATGTCTCAGAATAGTCAATCCCAGGCCTTTGTTTGATGAAAACCCTTGGGCTACCAACGAGGGCCTTCTTATAACGATCAGATGGAGCCATCAAGATTTTTTGTTTGATTCGGAACACCCATTATGACAACCAATCCACATTCTGGAGCAGCAGACCGTGGGGGTACAGCTTCCCAAGTGCCAGTCTAATAAGCAGCATTCACCTCAACAACATGGCTGCTCGCCATTGAGGAAATTTATTTGCTTAAGAAAAAAGCATTGTAGGGACAGATAAAAGGCAAACACAAGCCATTTGTGGGACTGAGAAGACCATGGCTAACATAGGTTTCAAAGTTCCAGTTTGTTGGTCTAGTAAAACCATGGTATGTGTCTTCGTTGGGACCTGCCGCGAACTAATAACACCAGATTGTGTAGATATCGAGAATCAGTTGATAAAGAAGCTCTAAATGGTGCGTTGAGAGTAAGTTATGTATCCTGGAACCCATCAGTGTAAATTTGGGTTGTTCGGTCTATCATCCCGGAGTGAAGATGCAGTGAAAGTCGTGTTAAGCTGACTGCCGATTGTTGAGAGGGATTAGTTAAACAGACTGCGCTTTAGCGTGAGTGAAGCAGATTTAGCACCAATTCCATTTTGTGTGTCGGTTTGTGGACTTGTTGTGGGGGCTGAATCGGTGCATTTCGGGTTGCAACACCTAAACGTCGTAGCCGAGTAGCTCAATGATTGTGGAACAGAGGCAACGGTTATTGAAGTAGGTCTGGTGGGATCTGAAATTCGGAGTTGCTTATTATCATCCGGCTGTTGGAAAAGGAAACACCTGCCTCAATTAAAACAAACGATTGGTCGTTTGAGATCAACTTGCGACGAGACAGAAAATCAAAAACAAATATATAACCCTTTTATGAACCCCTTACTATACCAAGGAAACAACAGCGAGACGATTTAGGAGCTAACTTATTGTGGGGAAAACGCGTTTCAACCATGGGTAACAAAGAGAGCAACACACCCGAAAGCTCATTATAATGGGTTTAACATGAAAAAGAATTTTCAAATGTGATTTGGAAATATCTTTTAGAGGATGGTTAACCTATTTGTTGTATTAGACAGCAGCATCAAAAAGCATTGATGTCCAATAAGCATAAGGTACAGGATAGCACTTGTGATGCAATAAAGCCTCTACCCAATTCAACAAAGCCTGCCTGTTTCCGCTTCTAGCACACCCCGTTTTGTTTCGTGTATGAGGACAAGACACAACGCGGTTGTGTTATACCATTATTTTGAGAGATATTTAGATAGAGATTGTGAACTCTCCCCCCCCCCCAATCTGATTGAAAAAAGACTCTTGATGGGGAACTCCAAAATACGGTCTCTACATAATTTTTTAAATTGGAATAAAAATGCGGGCAGAACAATCAGATTTCTGTTTTTAGAAAAATATAACCAGCAAGTATTTACTATAATGATCATAAAACACCACATAATAACGATAAACCATCAATTGAAATTTACTGAGATGGACCCCAAACATCAGAACAAATTTAATTCAAAGGTGTTGAAGTTTGATAAATTGAATTTGAAAATGAACAATTTTGTGCGATTTTGCTCACACTACAACAGGCATTGGACAATACTGAAAAGAATTATTAGTAATCAAACAAGAAATATTATCTTTGAACGAAGAACACTTTGAACTAGAACGAATGTTTGCATTGACGAGACGCTCATGCCAAAAGTGATACAGTTGCTGGAAACGCTTTTGGTTTGAGAAACGAAGCATGAAACAGATTTGCTGCATCGGAAATGAGATTATAAAACCCATCTTTACCTCTAGGCCTTGGCTAAAGCCAAGCTGTTTTTGTGGCGGATATCCTTCACAAGATAAGAGTTAGGGAAAATTCAAGAGAAACATTATTTTGTGAAGAGAATGCAGAACAGCACGACAATAAATATTTTCTTAATCGCAGGAGGAATAAAGCACATTATCAAAGATATATGAATGACCAATTTAAACAGTTTTCAAAAGAAGAACCACGAGAGATATAGGAAGGCGTTATTACCATCTGCAATAGCTCGAGTAGCCTATGTCTGGAATTAGGAACAGGTTGAGCAATAGCTTCCTTATTGAGCAGCAAGGGTGATAATTAGCACCGGACTATCAACAGTCCAAAAATCAGCAGTTTCCAACTTGCACAACGGTTGCCATTGAGATGAGATTTGTTGCGGATTGGGCATGTTGACGCGGCAACTATGAACCGCTGCCATATGCCCAGTTAAAACCAATGTCAAGAAGAACCAATTTATTATTCACGGCCAGCATAAACTTAGATTGATGTGCAGAAGAATTGTTAGTTTCCTATCGTCCAAACCAAAACTGATTATAACCCACGACCATCTACCTTCCTCGGCCCCCCACCGCGACACCTACCACCATAAAATACCTTGTCCACCGCCCAGCCAGAAGAATAGCGCCATAATGCGGCAGGTTTGGTTGGACACAGAAGCATTTTAATGACAATAGAATCAATTTTTTCAATTGCCGTGGCTTTCCTCAGCTAACGAGTAAACGACGGTTGGAAGGTTCGTTCGAAAGGAGATGGCAGGTCTTTCGGTG
>NW_023591727.1:0-71702 GCF_014843425.1 Jatropha curcas | reverse complement strand
TAGTAATTTTTTAAACTTATACAAGAAATAACTTCAAGAAAAATATTTGGTTAAGAATAAATCTTCAGGTAAATTGATTTGTATAGATGCAATTGCACTGTTTGATACAGTGCAGATCTTAAACTGTATAAATCAGATTTAATCCTAAAAGATATTGGTCAAACTTCGTATATCGAAGACAACCAAACTTGAATTCTTTTAGGGATTAAATTTCTGATTTTATTACAGTTTAAGTGCACCTGTACCAAAAACAGTGGCCCAATTTTGCATCTATTCACAAATCATACCTGAGATTACCTACCAAATAATTAGTAACTAAGAAAATCAATACAGTTACTGCAAATAAATACTAAATTAGGAAATTATAGGGAAAACAGATGCACAAGATAGTAAACAAGGTAGGAAATAAACACAGTATTTTTATTATCACCTCAAATTAATTATTATGGTTAATATTATGGAACCCCTTTTTACTCAATCTATAACACATATAGTAAGAGAGGATGTATTAAATTTTAAAATAAGAGAAATAGATACAGTTTTTTAAGTAGAATTCACTGAAACCTAAGAAGAAGCGAATTAAATCTCTTAAAAGCTCATTCAATTAAATACTAGAGATCAATTCTTTAAATTAAATCTAGGTGAGAAGAAGATTTAATAAGATGAAGAAATAAATGTGTTTAAACAAAATAAACCAACAATTAGAGACTAAAAGAAATACAAGGCTAAAATTCACAACGGTGTTAAAAGAATTTATGAAAAAGAACTGGTTGAAAAAAGAACTAGCTGTGTGCTGATCATCCACAATGGTGCTTTTATCGTGCTTCTCACTGTGTTAAACAACACCATAGTTATAGTTTTACCTATCATGGAAAAAATCATGAAAAAAAAACTATTAAAACTTAAATCTTATTACCAATTCAGCATTTGAATCCTGAATTTACTGATAATCATAAAAATGAATTCAATATTATCAATAAAAAATTTATATCTAAAATCTATAATCCCATTCTTTCTTTTATTTTCATAAAAATTCTTAAATATAACTTTCTTTCCCTTAAATTAATATCGCAATGTCTAGTTTTTTCAGATCCAATTTGATACTAAATTTTTTTAACTTCTACCCTAAGTTCAGTGCTGTCTCACTGTCATTAAATCTTGGTGAAATAGGATCTGCAACATACATGGATATAGACAGAGCCTTTGGAGCCCTTTAGCAACCCCTCTTCTTCATGTTGTTCTAATCTGCTAGGTGTTGTGTGGATTTTGAATTAAGAGTGGGAGGTAACCCTCTTGTTTTCCCTTAATCTATTAACTCCACAACTAAAACTGCATTACAAATGTAAGCCCCCTTATAAATAACTCTCATTCTTATCACCAACGCCCAAAAACATGATATGTGTTTACCCCATTAAAATGAACATGCGTGAAAAAAGAGACATGCTAATATGCTGAAGCCACTTATTGAGGAAAAGCAAATAAACAAGAAAAAACTTCACAAATTCTTTGGTTTATTTGGTGCTTTCTCTATGACTTTCACTCAAAACCACCACCACAGCCCTTTTGAGATCAAGTTGGCTCTTGATACCACTTTGTTGGTTTATAGAAGAGTTAAAATTAAAGGACGAGAAGAAATTCTGCTCAAGAAAAAGAAAAAGCTGCAAGATTTTTTTAGTAAGTAAAGATAAATACAATGTAATTCTTATTAATTTCATTTACAGGCATAATGAAAACATTTATAGAGAGAAGCTAGTCTAAAAGGTTTTGGTTCACCAACGCTTCCATAAGTCTAAGGGAAGGTTGTTCACCAAAACCTACCTAAAAAGCAAGGTTATCACTTACCTCTTGATTCAAACAAATAAAAAATACAAAAAACAAAATCTAAATGGACTTTTTACAAAATTACCCTTCCTCAAAAAATTGTCAAAACACTCTGCTAATAATAGCTTTAAGCTGTAACTTTCTAAAACAATTTATTTTTTCTATTTAATTTAGCTCCTGTTGGTTAAAAGTGCAATGTTACTTAAAACTTTCAGCAATTTGTATTTTTTCCTTTTCTTAAATTTTATCTTTAGGCATATATATAAATCTATTTATTTTAGGTTAGGCCACACCAATAGAATTGACGGAAACTCCTCTTCGCATTATTTCATATTTTACTGGGCATTAATTCATAATCTAACTGTGGAACTTCAATTCCAGAGCGACTGTTTAGTTGAATCTTTCCCATCATTTTAAGATGCCTTTGCAAGAGGTTGTGAAAGTGAATTGAATATGGAATATGGCCATAAATTCCACTAAATTGTTTGATTGTAGGACGTGCTTAATTCATGGAGTATGTTCATTCTTGAATAATGGATTGATATTAATTTCGCTATACTTTGCTCCATACATGAAAATAAAAGTCTTCCTTATGCACTAATCAAAAGTCATGATCAATTCACAACATATTGTTATTACGACTCGTAATGGTAATCTTGGCTTTGTTTAAAGTTTGCAATGTTTTGTTTTCTTTTGTTTATCTATCTATCATCATATTTCATATCAAAGATAAAGCATTCACTACAAGTATTTTTATTTTTTATTATTCTGATGTTCCCACTCTTTCTGTCCTCAATGACAATAATTAAACTAATATCACAAATTCACAAAGAAAAAGAAATTCGATTGTATTTTATGTATGGAAATGTATATGCTCTCTCATACCTATGTTATTTAAAGCAATGGGTAATTGACTGTTTCATTGACTTGCTTGTGAGAAACTCCTTACAAATTTCACAATTTGTATTGAAAACCAACGCATTTATTATCTTTAACTACTTGCCCGTTTTCTTCCTTGTTGGAGACCACTGCTAGCTCAGGGCGCACTTATCAAATGTTTGAGGATCTATTATAAGAGCATTGCCTTGTACTGCATCGTGGATTATCCAGGTTGTTAGTAAACTTTAGAACCATCTTACTTCCGATCTTCAGGCTAAAAAGTGCCGGGGTGAGTTCATTTTAATTGGTTCGTGAAAATATTTGAGTTCTCATTTAGTGTAACGATTTATTATTTGTAATGAATACATTTCATAGGAATGTCCTCAATATCATTTTGGAAGATGTACGTTTTCTCCTGGGCTCAGGAATGCTTATATATTATATCCCTCCCAGAATCTTGTGAATTATATATTAACTTTATTATTACGTATCAAACCAATATATCCAAAAGGAAATAACACTCTCAAGAACCAAAAGATCTCTCTTAAGGAAATGAGAAAGAAACACCTGACTTTAAAGTGTATAAGGTGCATGAGATGTCCTTTAAAATTGCTTTTTCTCTCTATTTGATTCTTACTTACCTTCTTTTTTGTTATGAGGTTGGACGAGACCTATGTGGATGTTTGGCAGGAAAGGCAAGATATCAAATCACGAAGTCTCGAACACAGTATGTAACATTTAATTGCTATCCATGCTGGTGAATTTACAGGTGGATTAATATGTTATCTTATAATTCTCAAAGCTTTGTCTCTGAGAAGGATGAGACGAACTTAGCTTTAAGTGAGCCTATATCTCTAAACTTGGAATTATATATATTACTCAGCACAAGAAATTATATAGTTGCTATGTATTTATTATTATCTTTGCTCAAAATAGTAATTAGCTATCTCTATATATATATCTGTTGCATTTTTTTTTTCTTTGTATTTTCGCTCATTCTAAACAAATCTTGCTTGATATGCTCTGAGGAGAGAAGAGAGGAGAGAACGAAGAGAAAGAATTATATTTAGGAGGGGGGGAGGACAGTGAACTGGTTAGGATTTTCTATCTTATATTAATATATTTGCTGTTTGATAAAGAGTGTGATTTATCCAAGCAGAGCGGATAATTAAATTTATTCGAACTTGAACAAACCAATTTCTTATATATATCTTTCTACTGTTGTTTGGACTTTATCTCAAATTCTATATCTATTCCATATTGTGTTTTTGTCTGTTTATGTATGTCCACCTTTACAACTATCTTACATATGCGCATTTCATAATCATATCTGCAATTTGCGCATCAAAAAAACTGAATAACTCAAATCCTAAGTTGCTATATTTATGTCTTACTTACCAATGTAGGTATACGCAGCGAATATTCTTTAGGTTACCCGTTTAAGGGGGAATTCCGAATTGACTCATCTCTCAACTAACAACCCATATTTGGCTATGCATGAGGCTCAAATGGTTCTATTTTTCACATGTGCAGTGGTGGCAATCTATAAAATCCTATCTAGTTTTTATCGAAGGCTGACAGTTATTAATTATTGTATTTGTTTCTTGTATTAGTCTTATATGCCCATATATTAAGCCTATATTTTACATCACTATATTATTTTAGCAGGCATTTTTTGTAGCCATTGAGTTGGTTCTCAAGATATATAATGTAAGGGTTTGTTGAGGTATAGTGTGTTTATAAATCTGGTTGGCCAAATGTCTGTTAAAGACATGTTATTGGTTTCTTATTTTCATCCTTTCATTCTTCATTGATGTGGATGTTGTGTCTCCGCCAAAATATATAAATAACAGATTATAAATTGTAGTGACATCTGGGTGAAATCACTTCTGGCTGATATCTTCTATATATAAAAGCCCAATGGTGTGTGGTTATGTAAAAGAAACCAGATGTTCGCTGTTGGAAGCCTAGTTCCACGTGGGACCCTAGGAATTGAGTTACCTGTGAAGAAATTTTGAAGGTGAGGATTTAAAGCCAGAGCATTTTGTTTTCAACAGTTATTGACGTCCTTGTAATTGTTAATTTGTTTGTTTTTGTGTGGCTGCTTGCATATGAATAAATTTGATTTTTCTGCTTTGCTAATAGGTCAAAGTTTATATTGGGGAAGATGACAAGATTTCCACGAGTGGTCCTTTTGAGTGGTTTTCCTTTGCTCACATTTTTTACTTTAGTATATATATATCTATATCTTTTTTTCTCACTCCCTTATTTTTTCTTTTTCAAACTATCATGCATTACATAATTTGCCTATCACTTGTTTTTACGATGAAAATGATTCAATTCTTGGTATCTTATATATGAATCTTATGGTTGTCATCCCTCATTTCCCCTCTGTGTAATTTGAAGCTTCTTACCATTGGGTGTTGTTCCCCATTTTAATCATCATCTTTAGTTTCTGGTCGTCCAAAATTAATGATTAATTCAATGATATGTGTGGTGATCTTCTAGCAGGTGGGATTGACTGTGTAGTATACTGCTAATAACGTTTATATATGTAAGTGTATACAAAGACAAATAAAAGACATCACATATTAACTTTCTGACTACCTGTTTGGGGAAATGAGGAATTCAAGTTCTATTAAAACTGTTCCAAAACTAGCTCTGCTTTCGTGTTTGAAGTTTAACGAGTATGACATGTCTTGAATAAGGATGAACTTGGAGACACAGCCTTCCCTGTTTCCGAAATTAAGAAGAGGGGATTCGAAAGCTGTTCCACCTCTATATAAACTATGAGGAATTGAAGTACAATTCCTTGTAAAACTGCTTATTGCGTTTATTGATTTTTAAAATAAGTACATTATTAGCAGTTCTAAAATGCCTAGTACAAACAAAACTACAGTAGAGATTGTGTTTATATTTTGTGAAGCACCCTATTTTTGATTTTCTTTTAGTTGTTTGCGGTTGAGTGTGTGGAATCATATTCATTTCCACAGCTCTGCAACATAATAACACCTGCCTTTGTTGTTGTTCTAATGTCTGTAAGGAGTCAATAAGTTCAGGAAAACTTGAAATCTTATATTAATGATGTTGTTTAAATGGAAATAAGAAGCATTTTATAAACTTGCTATCAATAAAAATTTATTTATTTTGGTTGTGCTTATTGAATAGTCAAAGTGAATTGTGTTCTATTTCTACTTAACTTTTATCTGTTTAAGGTTAAATTTCAAACTTATATGTATGATGTTTATTTGAATATCCATCTTTCACCAAACTAATTTTAGCGTGAAAGGTTTTAAAGTTTTGAAACTTGTATGTTGGGAAAGTTTTTATATTGAATATCACGCTTTGGCGTCAAAATACCGAAGAAAAGAACTATTTTTCAACACAATGCACAAGAAATTTTGAAAAAATGGCATTGATCAAATCAGAGCTGTAGAACGAACAACAAAACTAAAGTTTTAGAGAGACTGAAAATCAGAGGCTGCTATCTTTCGCCCATTTAATTTTAAAGATTAAGGTTAAAAGTTCAAAACTTATATAGGAAAGTTTTGAATATTCACCCTTTGGCTAAACAACTCTAGCGTGTGAGCGTTAAAAAAATATCCTAAAAATTAATTAGATTGAAAAGTTTGTATGTTGAACATTCACCTGGCCCAAGCACCTGTGAAAAAGAACTATTTTCTTCAAACAGTTAAAAAGATTGAAATGCATTTCAACAGCCTCAAAATGCCAGCCCAAAGACTTGAAAAGTTTAGGTGAAAAGAGAACAGAAAACAAAACGAATTTAGAAAAGGGTGAAACGGAGCTGCCATTTCCATCCCCAGCACAATTTCAGCGAACCTTTTTTGATTTTTAAAGTGAAAAGCCGGGTTGGCCTACTATACATGTTTCATACCCGCGTAAAACTTATACCCCGATTCCTTGATTCTCACCATCTGAAATACTTGGGCTCATTGTTTGTAATAAGTCTGAGGAAATTTTAGCAAAACTTTTAGAGAACTTCAGGAGTTTATGGAAAAGTATATTTTCCGAAACATATTTGATATCTCTGATTGGACTCCGCTGTTCTCTGATTTTTTTTCACCTTTGCTTCACTGCCTTGGATAATTCGAATTTGTGTTCCCTTGAGATGTGTAAGACTTATATTTTAGGGGGACGAGACGTAAACAACCTGTTCGACGAAACGGGCCCACGTAAAATTCTGATTACTCGATTGGAAACATAAGGAGCGGCATGAGGAAAGCAAGAGAATTGAGGTGGATCGATTTATTTGGCGATGACAGTTGCAATCCAATTAACAAAAGTGAGTCACCACTAACTCTCTAACTAACTTGTTCTGTTTAATGGGTGAAGGTCATGGAAAGGAAGAAATTTGTAAGTTGCGATGTTTGCAATTGTTCTATACATTTTGGTATTGTCTTTTGTTAAGCTTTCAGGCTTAAAGCTTTTCCACTAGACTAAGAATTTGAACAAATGGGCTTGAAATTCTTGACACACTTTTATTAGTAGAATGCGGCTTTTCGTTGAAAAAAATTTGGGCAAATCGACTTCAACTTAATAACATAAAGTACAAGCAGTACAAACTGAAAAACTGAAAATTTTTCTAAAGATAAAGCTTGAGAAACTAACTTATGTGGGCAACTGTTCGAATTTGACCACTTATAATATACTAAGGAAATCTGTCCCCAGACTAATTACTCTAAATTGGGTGTGTGTTGAATTCTGTGTTGTGTAGTTTAACTTCGGGGGAAATTAATTAGTTTTTAGTTCTTTTAAAGAGTTTTATGATGAAAATTATCTGAGTTAATTTTTTTTCGTTCTGAAGATAAAAATATACTCAGCACGTATTCTGACAGTTGAATCCGTCGAACCTAAACATGTGATTCATATACCTAAATTATGCAAGGGTCATTTTCAGTTAAATCACAAAAAATAAAAAAAAAAAAAAAAAAAAGCTGATAAAATTTTTCAAAATGAACAAAAAATTGGCCTTACCTGTTCAACTGCCCCACCTACTTCTCTTTAGTCTGCTATGTAGCAGCATTCATTAAGAGACTTCAACACATGTTATATGGTTTTTTCTTTAAAGAGTTGAACAGAGCATCCATGAGTCTGTGAATATTGAGATTGATAATGCATTTGCTTTTATTTTTCGTTCAATCAATTCTTTATAATTATGAGAAAACGAAAGAAAAGTAAAATACCTCTGCTTATCTCTTGTGTTCCAAAAAAAGGCTTCACAGAGAACAAAGCGACGGTTTTGTGAAGTTGAGAGAAAAAGAAGAAAGACGAAGGTTTTTTAAGACCACGAGAAAGCCTTAAATATTTCTCTCACTGAAATACAGGAATTCTTATAGGAGTGACAGAATAGTCTAGATTTGTATAATGTACAAGAGAGAAATACACGCAGGAAAAAGTGAAGTTCCCTTTGTTCTAGCTGTATTTGTTTGCTAGGGTTCATTTGATTTTTCAGCTGTATTCAACAAATTTAAAGAAGGTAAAGTTTTTCCACCTCTGCCAATTACTGTTCCATTTTTCCATTTTTGATTTATTCTCAATCAATTTATTTCATTTTGAGGTATTTCAATATTTTAATATCGGTCGTATTACTACCCTGCTTTAATTTGGATGAATCTAAATTCATTTTCTCAAACCTCCTTTAATTACATTACACGTTTTATATTATACCACGTAAAGCTAGGGTTTTTCTTTCTGGTTATTCTCCGGAGTGGTTTTTGATCTAGGGTTCGATCTTTCTCTATTGCCATGTAATTTCAGTTCTTTTGTTTGTATGTGTGGTTGTAATCAAGAGTGTTTAAGAGGACATTAACACGGTGCCATATAAACTTTTATTTCTTTTAGCCGTTTAAAATTAGATTGGAGCTTATTGCAATTAATACGAATAATCTTTGTTTCCAATTCAACTTTATTTATAGATTTCCCTTGTGTCAATTTGAGGTTTTTTCTGGGGATTTTGACTTTATTTGTTATTTTTCACCTAAGCGCAAAGTATTCTTGTCCGGCACTCATTGATGGCTTCGAGTACGCCCTCTTCCGATCGGGTCTCGAAAAAATGCAAGCCGGTTAAATTAGTGATTTATTATGTTAGGCATGTTGTGTGATGTCTTTCCTTTGATAAGGAATACTTAATTTGGTTTGAAACTCGTTGTGGGATGAGTGTTTATTATTATATCAAATGCTCAGAGCTTTTGTTTGGGCCAAGTCCTCTCAGATTATTATCAGTTTGCAATGATTTGTAATTGCACAGAAACCATCTCTTTCACACACGAGTGGAAGATGGATCATTTTTCTGAAGATTCTTTCTCAGTGTGAAATCTAAGTGGTTTATATTATTTTGAGGATATAACTGGTAGGGATGAATGTGAAATAAAAGCTGAATTGGAGAAGTCAGGTCTAAAAAGGCCAAGTTCAAGCAACAGAAAGTAGACGGCAGGGGCGGGCGATGTGGGTGATGTGAAGGCGAGCAGGGTGGAGCACTGGCAGGCCGAAGGGGGAGGAAGACGAAGATTCTGTGGGCGTATATAACCCAGAGGTATGCGGTTCCAGATCTATCGGAAAAAAAGAAAGGTGACGGATGAGACGTGGATGATTGGTGATACGAAATTTGCCTAGATCCTATCTCTAATCATGATTTGGCTACCTCCTTCCTTGATCTTGAGATTTAAAATGAATGGAAAGGAATAAAAAAATATAAAAAAAACATTTGACTATGAAAGAATTGTGGCTGATTTTTATTAACAAATCAACCGGTTTTGGAGGTAACAACCCTGTTTCCATCCCACTATAATGTTAAATCCCGAGTAAGGGTGTAAGTTGTTTCTTAATATTTTCACATAGAAGATTAGTAATGAGTTTGTAAAGCAGAATAATAAAAATTGCTAAAAAATAGCAATTATGTATATATTTAGTTTTACTTGGCCCACTTGTATAGTTAAGATAAGTTATACGTCAATACAATATGAATTAGCTGTATGTTTGTAATCTCACGCCCACATCCGAACTTATAATATAGGAGATTAAGGAGTTTACCTTCAACACAATTCATTGAGTTTTGCCACACACATCAGGACTAGATAAATTTAATTTTCCCGCTTTTGCTTGGGGCTTGAAAAAAACATTGAAAATCTGAAAGAAAAAAATGGTATCAAATAAATTATGTCGAAGATTGATCGTAGAGGTATTAATCTAGGTTTGGTTCGTTTTGGAGATAGAATGAGGCTTAATGAAATTTCAAAGCTTTGAGATTTACATTGTCTCATGTTTAATATGAATGGAAAGGTATGCATTTTACTTCCAGAATTCATTGAATATGAATGAAAATTTTTGCATCTTTACTGTGCGCGAGCTTTCAGTTTAACATCAAATTCTCCATTTTTTTCTAAATAAAAAAAAAATGAAGTAGCTTAAGCATAACATGTAGCTTGACTTCTGTGCCAGTCGCTCTTGTCTACGTTTGAAACAAGTGAAAACTACATAAGGAGACCTTAGATGGAAAGGAAAAAGGCTCAGAAAGCCAAATAGCTCTCTGCAATCCCATAGTCAGAATTAGTTTTCTCTAGTGAGCCTTTGTTAACTTGCTTCTCAAAACCTCACTAATCGCTTTCTTCATGGAGTACTTTCAGATGTCAGCGTGTCTCTCTTTCTTGCGCAGTTGGATAGCAGTCAGCAGCTTGAACTCGATACTCGAGCTCATGTTTTGGTTCCGTACCCTTTTATAATGTAGCTGACAGATCCAGGGCAATGTTCAAATTGGGTTTAGAGGTAAGCCGGTTTTATTTGTGTCGATTTCTTTTGTAAAAAATGCCCTCATATTTTTAGGTGAAAGATGAATTTGTCTCTCCAAAAGATGTTATCCGATGTTATGGCTAGTGCGATTAGAAAATTGAAAAAGAGGCAACAGTTTCTCCCTGATTTTTTCACACCACAGAGGCCTATTCTTCATTCTTCGATTTGAAAAAATTGTTTTGTGAAGGGCCTCGGTGAGATCAACAAATATGAGGTGATAGATTTGTTGGTTCAAGAGGACCTCTCCCACCCATCCATGCTTTGGTTCAGTTCTGAATTACGCTGTACTATTCTTTGTCAGAAGGGAAGATTGGTTGATGCGAATGGGAGGACTTGAAGTTGCATCTCGTTCGGTCTGATGATTTCAATATCCACAGTTCGAACTTGTGGAAGTGTTGCAAAAAACGATTAGTTTAATTTAACTTCTTTAGCCTCAATAAAAAAATCGGTCACTTTGCTATCTCCCTCTTATCGTGTTCTAGAGAGTCGAACTTAGTTGAAGAGAGCACACAGTTACAAGATGGGTCCAGAAACGAAAGTCGTTAAATCAACATTATCACTATGAAAATGGAGCCAAAGTAAAACTGTGTCTAAAAAGATATTATGTTGTTACTTCGGCATATATTTCAAATAGTAAGCTTTTGTAATTTTTGTTGTCTTGATGATATATTTTTAAAAGCTTTAGCCTTGTTGATGAGCTATAGACTTCTTATGTTGTTGTTATTGTGCCAATTGAATCATTTGGACATTTTTGGTTGTTGGTATGAAAGGACCAAAAAATCTCGTATTTATTTTGTTTTTTTTGTTTTTTTTTTTCTAGTTCATGTTTGTACTTGAAATGATATGCCAAGTTCTAACGTTCCGTTTTCAGTGTGTGTTAAGCGCTTAACAGTATAACGCCTGGACGAAGGAACTTCTCTTTTCAACTGATGAGGTTATATATCCGGTTTATGGAGGAAGACTTAAAAAATGTGGACACTAGCACTTTGTTTATATTTTTTTTTTTTTTTTTTTTTTTTGTCATAGTTGTAACTGAAATGAGTCAACGTCTTTCATGTGTAATGCGCTTAACATATACGTGGGACGAAGGAATCTCTTTCAAGCTGTTAGGGTTTATCCGTTTATGGAGGACTTAAAAAATTTTGAAACCTTTGTTTATATGATAGGAAGTATTAAGAAATAAAAGTTGTGTATTGCCATTTATTTCTTATGACAGTAATTTCTCAAATGCACCATATTTTGAAATTTATTTGAAGCATTTGCAAGTAGAATAATGTTTCTTTTGAAAGAGTAAATTATTTCAGTCTCAACATAGGAATTAGGAAACGTTTCTTATGTGTTTATTATAGTTCTGTGTTTTTATGCTAGTGGATATTTATGTTAGAATTTTACATGGTTAAACTTTTTATAATCAAATTCTAAACTTACAGTTAACAATAATACCTAAATTTTAAGGGCATGAATCTGGGTTTCTGTTACTGTCTTTCTGGGATAATAATCTCTTCTTTCATCCGCCTCTGCATTTGCACATGTATATGAATAATGTCATGTTCTCATAGATCATAGGAAATTAAATATGATTCTGCTCTCTTTTTCTCTTCTTTCGTTGCTAATCCGAAAATGTATTATTTCAAAAGATGCATGTGGGATGGGAAGCATGCAACTGTAGGCATACCAATCTTAAATAAGCTGCAGGAGAATCCTAGGGAGAGCTAATTAATCATCAAGTTTAATGAAGGTACTTATTTTATTATATGCAATGTTGCATGTCATTTGGTATGGGAACATCTTTTCTCCTTCCTAGACATGATTTGTAGCAATAAGTTTTCTATTCTCAATGGAAAAAAAAAAAAAAAAAACAGTTTCTTATTCTCAATGAAAAAAAAAAAAAAAAAACACCTGTGAGCATCTTTCTTTTTATTGTTAACTTGTAGCCCCCCTCTTGTTTGGCATCTGCATATTAATATAAAATCAATGTCTGGTTAAGCATAACAATCGGGACTGGAAAAAAAAAAAAAAAAACACCTGTGAGCATCTTCTTTTTTATTGTAACTTGTAGCCCCCTCTTGTTGGCATCTGCATATTATATAAAATCAATGTCTGGTTAAGCATACATCGGGACTGTTCACTGCTAGTTATTTTAGTAACATTTAGCTTTTTGAGTAATTTTTCATAAAATGCTAAAAGCTACAAATTATATGCGTTAACCTTTTTATAAAAGGTTACCTTTAATCTTTAATAGTTAGTCAAAAGCAGTTATTTGATAAAAATAATTGTTTCATTGATTCACTAGTGATGTCAAGCCAATTTACAGACAAAAATATATGTAGAAGAAGAAAAGGACTGTCATTGGTAACTTTCTAATTACAATATAAATTTTTTTTCTTTTTTTTTTTTTAAGACAGACTGGTAGAAGAAACACATTACCTGGAAACAACATAATATACATCCAAACCAATCTTTCAAAGATAAGAAACCAAAATTTAAGTGCATCTGTCAAACATATACCAGTCCTAAACAGAAATATACCAAAACCATACAAACTAAGCATTCATTCTTCGCTTCATCTAGAGTTGGATCCTACTGGGTTGTGCTTTGGTCATTCTTGCTTCACCATAAGCTTCATCGTTATCGATCCGGCGATTGTTCCTGAAGGCTGCACAACCAATCACATACACAATCACTAGAATGATTAATATAATTATGTTTATAACTGACACTTTTCTCCAACTCTTCTTCAGGCTGCCTAGCACTCCAGCTTTGCAAGAGTTGCAAGAATAGCAGAGTTGCTCTTGATCATTGTTCCACAAGTTGCAGTCTGAATTATAAAGAGCAACTCCTCCTGCTGATGTCCATACAGTTTCATTCACATAGGTGTATCCACAATCTGTAGGCGGCTTGCAACAACCGGACTGCACAAAACAAAAAAGCTTTACCGATCAGATGTGATCTAGTTGGTTCTCTCATATTCTTTAAAGATAAGAGAAATCATAAGTTTCAGATTCTCAGATTTCGCCAATTTAGTGAATGTTATTCAGATAGAAAAACTATATCTATGGGGTAACTTATAATATTATTCTGACTCATCTTTCGTCCAGCGAATAAGAAGAATGTGAAAACTTTAAAACAGCTAAACCCCAATTTGAAAACAGTTGAAAAATTATTGAGATCATACATGTGGGCATTGATATTACCATACATGTAAAGAGTGATTTATAGAAATTGGAAGTTTAATATCCTAGTTTCTTTGTTTGGAAGCAAAATCTATGGTTAGTGGCATTTTGATTTGATGATGATGATGATGATTATTTTATGTGGGTCCTAATAATTTGATCATTTTGAGCAAGTGAAGTCCTATCCCCTGTCTATCTCCCCATCCACACCAATCACTTTAGCAGTTAGGCCACACCACACCTTGGCATTTGAATGCTGTCTATTTGAATTTATAGGCAAAGCTCTAATCTCTACCATAATCAACGCAAAGACTACAAACCAACTTTTGTTCTATAAAAATGGATTTTACCAAAATTTCAATCAAATACATAAAATTATTGACTTCATTTAATCTAATGAACGTGCAATTTATACTCCCTCCTCTTATTTTATATCTCGTTTAAAAGCTTTCTATGATTATTAATAAAACAATTAAATCATATAAATTATAATATATTACTTTTTAATTTGATTTTTTTAATTTCAATCTATCATTAAAAATAATAAAGAGAAAGAGGGAGAAAATGAGGTAGATTTTGGAAAATTTTAAAAAATAGTTATTGTATTTAATAAAGCTAATGGTAAAATTGAAAAAAAAAATTAATTAATACTCCCTAATCTTCTCAAAACCAAAAATTCTGGACAAAATAACTATTGAAAACAATAGATAAATGTGGAGAGATAGAGTAAATTTATAAGTAAACTCAGTCTATTACGTAATAATTCATTATGATTTATTCAATGATACTAGTTTATGAGCATGGAAGATAGCAATGGGTACAAACAAAATCTGCAGCTATATATTGTGTTTGGTATCCGAGAAAAGTGAAGAAACTAATGGAAACTTTTATAAAAGGTAGGATTCCAAGTCTTTCTCTCATTAAAGAAATGTACACATGCAACCAGACAAAAGATAATAGGGATTGAATGTATATTCTATTCTGTATTCTACTTGAAAGGAGATCCTAAAGGATAGAGCAAGAAAAGCAAACCAACCACTTCCACATTCATAAACAGAACATTCTCAACAATTTGGACATTGCAGGTAGAAAGAAGACAGTGACAAGTGCATATCAGTAATGATTTTCCTAATCTTAAATTAAATAAATTAATTTGCATAAAAAGCTCTTCTTCCCATATCAAAACCTGTTCCCTGAGACCGTTTATTATTATCATATGAATAAAATCTTGGGTTTAGCACCTAGCAAATGCAGCCACCGACCAGTTTGGACCACTAATGAACAAATCAAATAGTGATTGATGAAAGAAAAAAAGAAATTAATTAAGAATTTTGAATAATACCAAACGAAGGAATCCTAGCTAGTAACACAATTATTCATATGCTTTTATTTTATTTTATTTATTTATTCATTATTATTTTTGGTTGAGATTGACAGATATTTATTTATATGGTTAAAAATTAAAAAATATGTTATTATTATTTTTTAAAAAAAAATAATCCCATAAATTGTACCCCCTACAGAAAAAAAAAGAAAAAAAATCCTTATAATTATTATATAATAAAGTTAATCTCATTTCTATGCAACGGTGGGTTATGGTAAATTATAAAAGAAAGTGCCAATTTTCAAGCCTAAGAAACCGCATGGCCAGGGTGGCCATCCTGGCTTCTCACATGGCACCTAGTGATGATTTGTGTCATTTTACGTAATATTATATTTACGGTGGAAATTAAACTTTAAATATTAGAATAAAAAAACAAGAGCAATATTTTTAAAAGCATAATTAAAATTAAATTTTTATAATTTGAATGGCCATAACCCTCAAATTTATCATGTAGCTTGGCTTCTCGTTATATTATATTTTATATTACCAAATAAGGAGAGAGTAAAAAACAATAATGAAAATTTAAAACAAAATTTAATAACTTTTTTCTTAACAGAGAAGAACTGACTCGGACTCGGACTCGAATTTGAATCACTTGTAATAAAAATATGAATAATTATGATTTCCATTTAAATATTTAATTCAAAAGAAAAATCCAAATAATTAATATTCTGATTAATCCTTGACATAAATTCAATATTTTTCAAGCAACATACTGCATTAGAAAGCACAAAAAAATTCCTAGAAGATCAACAATATTCAGACCTATCCTTTCTTCAGCTTTGTCCATAAATAATTTTAAAATAGAAAGGGAATTTTTCAATCTATTAATCAAGGTAGAAAGATATTAAATATAAAACATAAAACTATATTTTTCAAGAACAAAAACAAAAACAAATCTATATATATGTATATAAAATAAAATAAAAAGCAAGAAAGAAAATAATAATATGAATGAATTAAGATACCTGAATAGGACTAAGCTTCCTTTGATAAAACATATCAGCAGTTTCAGGCACACCATTAACAGTAACTCCCATCTTAGCACAAACCTTAGAATCTCTAATACACGAGCTAATCTTACCCCAATAACTATCACTCGCCACGCGCTCTTCTAACCAACCGGAATAATCCTGCAAATAGTAATCCAAATAAGCTCTGTTCATAACCGGCCGGCCAGACCCTTTATCGGTGACTGCATAAGCAAAGATAATAAACCCTATAAGCGCGGCGATGATGAAGAACATAACAAAGAGATATAACCACATCAAGAAAGTGTTTCTATAACACGCGCCGGCGAACCCGGCTAAAGAGACGACCATGATAGAAACACCAATGATTATTAATGGCCACTGCAAGAACTTTAAGCAGTCTGTGTTGTTGGCTCTGCTGCTTAGCCATATTCCTCCTCCTAAAATTGCTATTGATAATAAGAAAGTTATGAAGTTTAGTAATCCTATCAAGTGATTGCTACTTCTCATCTTCTTTGCGTAGTTTCAACTGGGTTTTCACTTTCTTTTCTTTTCTTTCTTCGTTTTCTTTATGGGTAGTTATGGGTTTTTTGTTTGCAGAGAGAGAGAGAGAGAGAGAGAGAGAGCAATAATGACAGTGGGGGTTTGTTAGATGCAGGTGGTGATACTTAATGAGTAATGTATAAACAGTGCGCTTTGAAATCTGAAACGAACCATACTTGTATATCTAGATTTGGTTACTGATTCAAACCGAACCGGAATCTAAACCAAAATGAAAATTAGTTGATTTTTCTTATCAATTTTTGTTTTTAAAATCAATATTTTATTTTTACAACTGATTCTAAATTAGCTCTATCTAACTCTCCTTTTTTTGGTTATTTATATATTTTATTATGTTATAAAATCAAATATTATACCTTATTTGTTTTGAAGTGACCTAATTCTCGCAAAATTTACTTATTAGAAACTACACTTTGAACGAATTTATTTAATAAACTAAAAAAAAGTAAGAGTACATGTAAATTAGAAAGTAAGACAATCTTAACTTGAAGTTTACTGGATTAGTGTGGAGAAAAAATTCATCAACTTTATGTTTACGGTCAATTCAGACCAATTGAACCGATTAACTGACTGATCAATTGAACCGGTTGGATTTAGCTATTTGAATTTTAGAAGAGCTCACTTAAATTATACTATATAAAAGACAAGTGTTCGTGAAGAGATTGGCTGCATGACTTTCTGCGGGTCTAAAGGGTAATTGATAATAGCTCATGAATTTTGGATTTATTTGCAAACTTCTCTAACTTAATAATGTTTGCTTCACTGTACTTGCCAAAAAATTTGATATTACCTCTATTCTCAAACTGGAAAAAGACACGAACGACAAAACTGGAAAAAGGATATATATACTTTTTTCAGAAAAATATCAACAATTATTGTATTTATACAGTTATTAAATAAATTTAAAAATGAAATTAAAAATAGAATTTGAGGGTTTTTAAAAGTTTATTTACTAGTAATATTATTGCTAGAGTTATTATTAAAAAAATATTTACGTATATTATTTGTTAACAACTGTTGATTAGGATTTAGTTATTTATGTCAAAAAAAAAAAAAAAAATTGAGGTTTAAAAGTTTATTTAACTAGTTAATATTAATTGCTAGAGTTTATTATTAAAAATATTACGTATATTTATTTGTTAACAATGTTGATTAAGGATTATGTATTTATGTCCAAAAAAAAAAAAAAAAAGGATTTAGTTTATGAAATAGTATTAAAAAAAAAAAAAAAAAAGGATTTAGTTATTGAAATTAGTATTTAAAAAATAATTTTTTAAATTTATAAATTCATTTAAGTGGTATGCTTTTATACTTTGTTTGTAAAAATTTAAATTTGATAGATGATATTCAAGAATATACCTAATTAAATGATGTCAAAAAGTAATTTTAAGATATTTTTAAAATGAAATTTTAAATTTTCTTTCTCAAAAATTTATTTAATTTAATACCAAACATACCCTATTTCGATGCTATTGTTGAACAAATTAATATGACATTTGAAAAGACAAAAACGGGAACGTGGCACTGTTATATTATATGCCATGGACCCATTTGCAAATTAAGAGTTGTGAATGTGGATGCCCATGCAAATGTGATCTTTGAATGTGTGAGAAGTTGATTGGCCCTATGCTTGGGTTCAAATATTTAATTAAAACACTTTCAACAATAACTACTGCAAATTTTAAAACTATGTTCCAGTTATGTATAAAACATTTTCAAGCAGAGAGATAAATATTCAAATGCCAATTTGTCATGGACACATTTGTAATTTTCTTTTTATCAAGGATATTATAAATGCAAAAATAAGTAAAACCAATTTTCAGCATATTGCATGTCCAATATAAGAGGCACAATTATAATTACAAATAAAGAACATAAATTACAAATTAATCCTATAAAGTGTAAAAATTAAGGACTCTCGTGCCAATATGGTCTTCAAACATGTCGAGAAATGATTGGCTTGCTTCTTTGTTTTCTTTTTCCTTTTTTATTTTTTTATTTTTCCAAATAGTATGAAAGGTTATTTTTATATATGCTTGCTCAATTTTTCTGCGTGACATTTTCTAAAAAAAATAAAAAATAAAAAATAAAAAATAAAAGAACAAGACGGTCCAGAATTCAGGTTGCTTGGAGAGGTTATATGCTATTCTTTGACTTTCTGTTATTTGAATATATTAAACGGTTGGCATGTGGTGGATGAGTGTGATTGGAAGATCCAGAGTTAAAGCCAAAATATAAGTTCTTTTTCATTTTTTTCTTAATTCTTAATCATAGAGATTAAGAGATTTTTACGCTATTGCTTTCATGGTTTCTTATTATCTTGCTTCAGCTTGCAATGCAATTTATTTTTATTTATTTATTTGCTTACTTTTAAACGCAAAGCAAAGAGTGGAAGATTCATCTTTACTTCCTTTTTTATGGAGTTTTTATTATATTACTAGTTAGGGGAAAGTTAAAATCTCAATGTTCAACCATACTTCAATTATGAAGTAGACAATGGATTTCATGTTAAAATTTTTTTTTAAAAAAAAAAAAAAAAGTTTCCCAATATTACTCATGTGATGGACGCGTGTGGATTACTGTAAATTTTGAAATATTTATATTCGAATTCATTTAAATATTTTTATCAAAATTAATTAATAACTTATTTTTTATTACTAATATACATCTCAAACCTCTTTACACTACCACTGTAAAATTTAAATTCGTTGAATCTAATTAACCTATTTGAATATTTTATTTAATATTAATGGATAGAATAAATATGCACCACCAAACTCATATAATATAATTTAACATGATGTGGGTACCTACACCTAAATCTCAGCCTTATTCCAACTCACTGTAGATAAAAATTTTACTGCTCATATTGATTTCAGGCTTATTTATAACTATCTGAATTTACAATAAATAAATCTGAACAAATAAATACTGGCCCATGTTCTGCCATACTTATGACTAGAAGTGACCATTTTCTAATTCTTGGAATAACAACCGTTGGTTTGAAATAGGTGAGAACTAGAACCGTTTGAAATCGGAATCCATGGGAATCTGAATTAAAATTGGAAGGTCGCAGTCTAATTTTGATTTTAACTTTTTTAAATTCGTGAATCAATGACCATGACGAATAGTTTTCAGAAGTTTTTAAAATTTTTATTGAACTAGCTTAAATTAATGGTTCTAAAAATTTTAAATTTCTTTATATAAAGATTAGAATCGACTGTTCAAACTGATTGTAATAAATCTTTTTTCAAAAAAATTTATTAAAAACTCCAAATTAACCCTTCCAAAAATATCTTATACTTTTTAAATTTTAAAATTTTGCGAACCTGCCAAAAACCAGCTGGAGAATCTTCCAGAACTGTACTAATCAAAATTATTAAAAAACTGACCAATATTACAAACCACCAATAAAACCATCAATTTTCAATTTAATTTCAATTCCATATTTTCTGCAACGGAAAGCATAGATACTCCTATTTATGACAATGAACTTGCAACGAGTACCGAGCAACCACTATCCATATCACTAAGTAATATAGAATGTTAAAAAATTTATAAGAAGAGGGAAAATATTTAATTATTGATTTGGATTATGGGGTGAGGAAAGCAAAGTAAATGGGCATGAGAATGGAGCAAGCATGGGCCATGAATGTAGTACAGTGCACAATAACTATTTAACAAACAAAATCCGAATAGGTACCTAAATAAAAAAGAATATTTACAGAATTAATCACCGTAAATTAAATTATAAATTTCATCCTTTACAATATATTTTTTTTTTTCCAGTTATATCGTGATAAGTATTAAAAAAAAAAAAAAAAAAAAAAAAAAAATATAATTTTTTTTTTTTTTCCAGTTCATATCGTGATAAGATTAAAAAAAAAAAAAAAAAAAAAAAAAAAAAAAAAAAAAAAAAAAAAGAAAGGAAAACAAACTGGATAACTCTGCAAAATAAACAAACCCCTTTCATTGATTTGACTATCTACTTGTAATCTGTCCACCGCCCATCCCATTTCAAGCATGAGAAATTGCCATGTTCGACAAAAAGAAGCTCACCCAAAATATCTCTTCAAAAATACACTTTTTAAAAATTTTCTTTTCTTAATTTTCTTGAAGGTATCATAAGTCAAGATAATAGCACCGATTTATTGTATCGTGTGGACTTTTAGCTATACGCAAACACACTGAAACCTCACTCGCTTTCTCACTACATCAGCATATTTTACATATTTTAATAATATAAACATTAATTATTATGTGTAAAGTTACAATATAACAATTACCAATATATTTTTTAATTTTCATGAGTAAAATAAAAATTATCATTTTTTTTTCTAAAAATCAAGTAGTATTAAATAAAAAACATTCAATAATACTAACGTAAATCTTTTTCTTTCGTTAAGAATCGACGTAGAAGATTACCATGATTTATGGTGAAAATTAAGAAAATTTCGACAGTATAATTTTATTAAAGTTATAAACTTAATAATAATTAATAGCGATTAAATATATTACAACATAAATTAGTTTACTTTACATATATACATGTAAAAAGAAAACCTTTGACTCTATTTGTACAAAATTGATTTTGAAATATTTGGAAGCATGAAATTGGATGGTTTGGACCCAGCCTTTGCCCTTTGGGCATGAGAATACGTTTTTAGGAAATTAAGCCCATAAATAACAGATTTTATTTCCACATCATTTCTAACTTGGACCTTAGTTTTCATTTCGGCCCATCAGACTAAGTCGTGGTATTCGTATTTCTTTTTTATTCTTCCATTTTTTTTTTTTTCCTGAATACGAGAATTCAGCTCTCAACTTTCTATCTTTATCTTTGACCTCGTAACATTCTAAATTCTAAATGTTATCGCTCGACCCATTATATATTTTAATTTATAAATTTTTATAATATTACATATATTTTCATATTGATAATATTGATTTTTAAGGCTTTTGGTATTTATATGTAAAATATTTATTTAATGTGCAATTAGCATAATTTTTAAAATAATAATTTTATAATAATTTTAAATTTTTTAATTATTAAATGAATTGTTTAATAATATAATTTAATTTAAATTATTCATTAAAATAATTAAAATTAAAGTATTTAATAGATATAATTTTTAATAATAAAAAAAGTTTGAATAAAGTTTGAAGAATCAAACTAAAAGTTTTTTTTCTTTTTTTTTTTTTTTTTTTTGAGGCAAAAAAAATGAGACTATATGGTGTGCTATTTTTTTTTTTTTTTTTTTTTTTTGAGGCAAAAAAATGAGACTATTAGGTGTGCTAGTCATTGCTTCGTTAGCTCGAGCCACATGTCAGGTATTGACGTTCGATTTAAGACACTCCATAGGGTGTACAACCCCTTGAACACTTATGGGAGATGCTGCTTGTTTCCTGCAGGATCGTAGCATGCAGTTCTTAACCCACAACAGTAGAATTTGACTTAAGGCAGCCCGCAAAGTGGACCGTGACTTTTAGGAGCAGAATCAATATTTAAACATAATTAGTTATAAGATATTGTTGTAAAGAATCGAATCTGAATAAGCAAGCGGATGATCAAGCTAAAAGTTAGAATGTATACTATTTATTAATCATTAACTAAATTAATTTTCAAAAATTATATATTATAATATATGTACCTTTTTAAAATTATAATAATCGTAGGGCCCGACAAATCAAGATCTATGTGGCCCAATAACTAGAGGCAGATATATGTGCTCCTATGATTCTGTCCATTTCTTAGTTCTTTATTTAGCAGGGCAGGTAGAAATTAAGCATCTAACATTAAAATAATAACAGGTAACGCTCCTCTGATTTCAAAAACTATTTGACTCCTTTGTCATTTCCTTTTTTAAACTAAAAGAATTATAGTTTCGTGAGAGGAATTGAAAATTCAATTCTCTTAATTAATCATGCTTTTTACTGTTACGGTAATTATTCTTCTGAAATAATGTTTGCTTGTAGGACTACATGATAAAATTTTTGTCTACTTGGAGAGGTATTGCTAAATATGGATAATAAGAGCAAATTGTCACGAATTAAATTATTTTTTTTGTTAATAAACATAATTTATTATTTGAGGATGGTAAATAAAAAATTTTTAGTTATTTTTCGATTGCTCCTTTCTCTCAGAGTCATAGTAAACCTCTGTTTGACTATAATTTTTTACGTAGCATTTAGTGTTTTAACTCTATTTCTACAATCTATATTGTTTATTGAAAGCGTTTTAAATCTATCTCCATTATCTATATTGTCTTGGCTATGTTAGGCAACAACTGTTTAGAATAGTATTTAGTGTTTTGATTATATTAAAATACCGTTTTAATTAATTATTGTATTCGGTAATGTTATATTTATTTTAAAGTTTAGAGTTTGAGGTAATGTTTCATGAAACGTTATCCTCGTTAAGGTTTAGCGTATTATAAATTTTTTATGATGCCTATACCCATAAATTATCTTTGCCTTATTCTCTACAACCTTACCCTTTTTGTCTTTTTATTTAAATAGCTAATAAAACATTTATTTTTATGAACACTTCTATCTTAAACTGCTATATAAACAACCACATACTAACAACTAATATCTAATTAGCTAACAACTAGTAAAATAGCTGCTAACATCTACTATAAGAACTAGAATTGCTGAGCAAGCCCTTTATAATAGTGTTTAGAGTTAGAATAGTGTTTGCAGTAGCGTGTAGAGATTGAGTTTGAGGGAGTAAATGATGAAATGTTATTAAAAGCTTTTTTTTTTTTTTTTTGAAAATGCAAATACTTTATATATTAACAGAATCAAAGTTAAAAACATCATAAATAATATTTGAAGAGATAGCACCCTATTCAAAAAAATCAGACATAAATGTAATTTTTCAATATAATTCAATTTCCACCCATATTTTATTTTTAAAAATAAAAAATTTGGACTGCAATTTGTTATATCTATGAATTTTTGAGGAAAAACTATCTAATTCTAAAGAATTTGAAGGATATATTTTATAATATTGCAATCTCTATAGTCTTTTCAACACAAATTATAGATTTATAAAGTTTATTTTTTATAATGCATAAAAATATGCATATTTATTTATTATAATTTCAGAGCGAAAAGATATTAATATTTGATTAGAAAAGATTTGCAATTGAGTGTCTGAATTTTAAAAAAAAAATTACAATAAAGTGTATAATGCTGACTTGGCAGCCGGAATAATGATATAAGCAAAATGGATCCCACTTTTTACTTGGTGAGTTGCCCACATGGACAAAGTTTTACATCAGAACCTTTCTTCCTCATCCTCTTTCTCCTTACCTAGCCGGATAACTTAATCAGTTCCACCATCACCACTGTCATCCAAGGCATACTGTTGCTTTTTGGTGCATGCTGTGTTTCTTTCATTACTGGAAATGCCACATGACATAAACTTCATTTTTCGCTTTTAGTTATATATAATTCAATCCATTAAGGGTCTCTTTGGTAATTTTAGCGGTTCCAGTAGATGTTAATTATTATAGTAGCTGTTATCGGTTAGATATTAGCTATTACTGATTAGTTGTTTATATAGCGGTTTAAAATAAAAATATTTATAAAAATAAGTGTTTAATTAGATGTTTAATATAAAAAGACATAAAAGGTTAAGGTCATAGAAAACAAAGAAAAAACAAGTGATGGGTACTGACATCATAAAAAATTTATAAAACAATAAATGTTAATGAGGATAATGTTTCATAAAACACTACCTCAAACTTTAAACATTAGGATAAATTAAAAGATGCAATTCTATTTGGTTCTATGGTTATATATTTGTGCCGTGCATAGATAATTTAATAAATATTTATTTTTAATATTTAATTAAAATTGTTATATCTCAATTTTTATTAAATTGATTTGAAGATAAATAACTTTATAATTCTCAATGTTTAAATTTAATTTAATAAATATAGTTAAAAATTTTATGAGTTGTAATTATGATAATAAACCATTTTTGAAAAATATATAATAATATAAAAAATTTATGAAGTTGTAATTATGATAATAAACCATTTTGAAAAATATAAATAATAATAAATAATATAATAATAATAATAATAATAATAATAATAATGTTAGAAATAATATTATAATTTTAATTTTATTATTTTATATAAGTCAAATAAAATTTATGATTTTGAAAATGAACTATTTTTGTGCTAATTAAATTTATTAATCTTTTATTTAGTTAAATGATTATTATTTTTTACTAATTATTTGATTATTAATGTCTTAGCATTTATGTTTTGCCATTTATTTAGAAAATTAAAGCATTTTGGAATCCAACGTGATGTAAGACTTAACTTTTCTAAACCTCCAATGGCATTACAAAGCAATTCCAACTTGGCACATTCTAGAGAAAAATATGCATGCTATATATAATATATTATATATATATATTATATATATATTAAATAACTAAATTAAACCAAACCAAAAACACTAATTCAAACGAAACCAATATAGTAATACATTGGATGATCAAATCAAAACAAACTAGAAGACTAATTCAAAATTTAAATCAAACCACATCAAACCAATATATTAGTATATTAAATAATCAAATCAAACCATACGTTAAAGATACATTAAAGATAGGAAACAATTGCTATTTGAGAGTAAACATTTGTTACAAAGCAATACATTCATAAATCAAGCCCATATATTAATACATTAAATAATCAAATCAAATCATGCCAACTGGAAGCCTGATTGAAGGAATATGCCACATGTCAAATTAAAATAACAAATGGATATGTCATATGTCAACTTTCTAAGAAAAAAATATTTGCTATATATAATATATATATATATATATATATATATATATTGATTTTGGAATTTAAAGAGGATTTGGTGCGATACATTCATGCTTTGTTTGGATGGGGAAAGGATGTAAAATGAGGGAGTAAAATGATATTATTTATTTTCCTTCTTATTTTACACTCTTTGTTTAGTTTGAAGGAAAAATATATTTTTATTGTTTTATTTTCCTCCCATTTTATAGAGTAAATCAGAGGAAGTAAAATAAAGAATATTTTGCATCCACTCACAATTTCATTCATTCCCAAACAAGGTATTTTGCAAACTCCAATAAATTTTCATTTATTACATCCGTACCATAATGTTGAGAAAATAGTTTGTCGCATTTATGGTTTTAAGGAGTAATAAATATTTTTTCCATATTTACACTTTGTATATGACAAAAAATTATTACTTTAATTTAATGAGTTTTTTAGAGAATTAATATTAAATTAAAGATAATATAGTTAATTAGATAATATAGTTAATTTATTCAATAATTTATTTTATAACTTATATAAATTTAATTTATATTAAGAAATGTAAAAATTTTATTAAATTAAAGATAATATAGTTAATTTATTCAATAATTTATTATAACTTATATAAATTTAATTATTATATTAAGAAATGTAAAATTTTAAATGTGATAAATATATAAATACAGATAATACAATTTTACACCTCTCTTTATTTTATATCCAACCAAACGAACTCTTAGAACGTTAAAAATGGCTCTGAATGTTTGTTTCTTGAGCTTATTTGGCGCGAGACCGAATTAATCGGATCCATAGCCATTAGATACGGAGTGATTAAAAAAAAAACTTCCTTCCCGGGACATTTTGCCAACTCTACCCTTTTTTCTTTTAAGTATACACCAACTCTACTTTTTATTGGAAAAACGGGCAGATGTCCCATCCTTCCACGCTCCAGAAAATAAACTAATAATAACAAAATAAAATAATAATTAAATTAAGAAATGCCAAAAACAAAAGGCAGCTTACTTGTTCTGCTCATGTTGCCATTCCTACGCTACAGCTTTCACTTCCGGACGTAAAAAACTGTTCAAAACCAATTTATTCTTACAATTCATGAGACGACAAATCCGTACTCTCTGGCGTCTTTCCGTTTAGTATTGTCATTTTTCTTCATCTTCTTCTAATACCCTCTCTTCTCTTCTCTACTCTTACAAAAAAAGAAAAAGAAAAAGAAAGAAACAAACAGAGATAGAAAGGAAAAAAATATCTAGACAACTGTGCAGAGAAGAAGAACAACCCCAAGAAAGAGAAGCTAATACCTCCTAGTTCATAAATATCCCTTTTCTATTTTCTTCTTCCAGTGAGTCTCTCAAGTCATAACAAAGCTCAGTAGTCACTTCTCTCTACTTTGTTCAACATTTTTAAGGTCAGTGATAATATTCACTCTCATTTTCTTGTTTTTCCGTAATGTATTTGGTTTCCGAGAAAATGCGAGAAATTTGAAGGAAAGGAAATGTTTTACGTATGCGAAAATCATTTTGACACTTAACCAGAACTTAAAACAGCATTTCCAGTGTTTGTTTATCTCTCTAACTTTCCCACATTTTCTCGGCAACCAAACAGGTAAAATTCTTTGGTGTCTTTTCTCTGCAGTCTGGAATTTGCTGTAGATGTTTAATTTTTCTGGCTGCAATTATGTCTCTTTTGAAGTTCTCTGATCAGAACTCAGGTTTTATTTAAAAAATGAAATGTCTTTCTGTTATCTGATACTGGGGCTACGCTTTGATTTTCGAGCCCAAAAAGCTTGAATCTTTTCAGAATGCAGTTTTGTTTTGTCACTTCGAAGGACCCAAACAGGGGCTCAAAAGGAAAAGGCAATAATCGAATCTAATAAATGCTGAGCCATACACTTTTTCTTTCATTTTCCTCATTTCTCTATATTTGTTTTGCTTTTGTGTTTAACATTTATCATGTTTTTTAGCTGATTCTCTGCCTTTACCTTTAAGATCCATTTCTGTTGTCTGTTATTAAAGCCTGCATTGACTCCATGATTTATTGTTTTTTTCTTCAGAAAATATTATATTTAAAACATTTTCCCTGGAAAATATACTAATTAGTAATTACTGTTGCTTTTATAGTTTTCTCTCCAGACAAAATGAAAGCAGGTTTTCTTGAAAAGTTTTAAACATTCAAAATCTAACCAACTAACAAACCCCACAAATTAACATCAATGAAGCTTCCTAATTTCACGGCAAAATTTGAGGGGATAAACTTACATAATTACCCTTTTTGTTTTGTGCATCTTTATGATTAGTCCACCAGGGGTATTTGTGTAATTCTGTTCCTTCTGTAGGTCCATTGTGAGTATAATAATGTTTTCATGAGGTTAGTATGAGCCTGGTGATGGTAGCGTTGAATGGATAAAGGAAAGAGAGTGAAGATTGGCTTAGGTACTGTTTGGTAAGCAAATTGATAGTTGCATGTGTTATGCTCTATGACTTTTTACTGTGATTTTGTATGAATGGGTAGTCTTAGCCAGCAATATAATCTTTTGCCTTTATTGCTGCATATGTGATGATAAGAAGCAGGTGTTGCCCTTCATGATGCCATTTATTTTTCTTCGTGGACCAGTCACATTGGATTCTCTTGTCCCAACTTGTGATATTTTTCTGGTATATTACAGGTTTTGTGGGTCAGGGTGCATTGAAGTAGAGTAGTGAAACATCAAATAGCTCCATTTTTCAGTTGTGCCCATAAGGGTAGTTTCAAATTATGCAGACTCCAAAAGGAAGGTAATTCTCTTCTCTGCAGAGTCTTCCTTCCTTCTTTGTTGTCTAAGGTGTGCACAATAAATGCTTTTGAATTTTGTTGTTGAATGTTGATCCTTTATCTTATTTTCCCATCTTTTATGGTATGCTGGTTTAGTTAAATGCTAATGAAGTACAGTTGAGATCTCTGCTGTTAATGGTTGTAATGCGATGTAGTTATACAGTTTCATTTCCCTGCTAGTAAGGCATCTCTCTTTTAATGTTCTTGGGACACCTAAACCTTTCACGTCTGTGTTTGTGGTCTGTCTTATTTTTCCATTCTACTTTCACTATCAATCCACAATTTTATGTCCATTTTGCTGGTGACTGGTGAGGTCTCTGTATATTCATTGAATTATAATTTATTCCTTTGGCATGAAAACAAAGATTTTTGAACGTGTCTTTGTCTGTTGCATTAAGTTAGGACGGTGCTGGGGCATCTTAGTGGCCCTTAAAATATATAATTTCGTATTGTCAAGGGCTATCTCTTTGAATAGTTGTCGCTTTGTTACATGATGTGTTATTAAATTGACTGTAATCTTGTTTTCTAATTTATTCTTGTTAAATTTGAATCTAAAAGCTTAGCAACTCATTTTGGCAAATATTCACCATTGTCCAATACTGAGAGGTGAATATTATGCTTTCTTGATTTGTCTGGGTGTGAGATCATTTTTCTTGGAATTAAATGAGATTTCAAGAGTAAGATTTCGACACTGCAAAATCTGTTGTTATGTAATGCTTCGAAGTCAGAGCCGCAATTTCTTACTGTATTATTCAGAATAGTCCAAAAATGGTCGCAGACATGGTTAATACATCTATTTGGTCAAAGCTAGTCATTTCTCTTAAAGCAAAATTTTTAAAAGAACTGTTTGCTTTTACTTTAAAAGGCTAGCTTCAGAAGAAAAGAAATAGTTTTAAATCCAACCTAAAATGCCAACACTGGACATATGAAGAGGCTTGGTCTAGTTAAGATGCCTGAATTTTGGTGATTGAACCATTGAACTTGTTTGTTTCATGGATGCCTGAATTTTTATTTTGAGTTCAATTTTGTTATCCATGGCTACAAGTCCGTCTTCCTTTCATTCTTTCCTTTTCAAAAAAAAAAAAAAAAAAAAATTTGTTAGTTACTTCTTTTTTATTTCTAACACTTTTTATTTCATGATATCACCAGATAAAATGTGCTTCTGATTCCTATTTAATGTTCCTTGGATTTTATTAACAATCCTTGGTGTGCTAAGTGTTGCCTAAGGCACTGTTATAACTTTCTTAAGCTTGTATAAAAACACTTCAAATATATGTTTCAACTTAATGTTGATTCCCAAATCTTATTTGACTCTACCAGTAGATCAATTAGCTAGTCTTGGTTAAAGGGTGAGCAATACTCAGTTTTTAATCGGAAATCAAATCAAACCGACTCATTTGGTCAGATTCATATAGTTGTTTTAGAAATTAGTTACCGATCGGTTTGGATATGAAAAACAGTTTGGTTTTCGTGTACCATAAATAAATAACTGAATTTATTTGTAAACCAAAGTAACTAATTCGGTTCGGAATAACAGAATCCAAACTGAATCAATTTGGTTAGGATTGGTTTTATACTATTCACTTCTGGATTCGGTTACCATGAAAATATGTTCAGTTAGACCGAAACCGAGCTGATTCAGTTAGGTTAACATAATGCTCAACCCCCCTACCTGGTCCAGCCATCAGATAAAATACAAATTATCTGAATTAAATATAACTTATTAGACTAATGATTGATCCAAATCTCTGTGGGACATGAATATTTATACTAATACAAAGCTTATCTATTCATACTGTCTGATCCTCATGGAGAGCACTATAAGCTTATGCTGGATGATTTGTGAGTGGTGGCTTAGTCAAGGATCTGTAGAGTGTACCTAAATTAGTGTGCTTCTATCTACTTAGCTATATTTATATAATATATATATATTCACTTGTCATCTTCTATTTATCAATATATTGTTCCTGAAACAGTGGATATGAAAATTTTCCTAAGTTATTGCTTGTTGGTACAATTTAATTATGTATCTTGGTTGTAATTTGTGATTTTCATAGCAGAACTGGCTCCTTGGAAGCACCACAAAAGGTTCGTCCTCGAGCTGTACGCCAACTTAAAACAACTGGACTAGAGCCTGACTCTGCTTCTTCATCGAATCAAATTAGAACACCAAAAGAAAGAAGTCCTAACGTTATTGATCGTCGTTCACCCAGAAGCCCTGTGATCGAGGTGATCTATTAACTGCAACCCAACAGCTTTCTTGGAGTTCCATATAAACAATGTTGCACCACCTTGCAAAGAAAGTGTTTAGGATGGATTGCAGCCGAATCATAAACACTGTAGTATTTATAGTTAAAATGCACATAATCAGGATCACTATAGATGCATGTATTAGCATTCTAGTTTCCTTTCTACTGTGTGCTTTAGACAAAACATGGTAGTTTTAGGTTATGCTATTATTATTCTTGAGTTAGGTGCATTATATGATAAATTCTTCTTCTTCTTCTCTTTTTTCTTTTTTTACTTTTTGCGTACTGATGGAAAGACATCAGAATTCATAAAGACTATATCGCTGAGCTCTTGATGGTAGGCAATGAACTGATAACAATTTAGCAGTTTTAGTGATAGATATTTTGCAACTTGCACCGAGTTCTCACTGACTGGGTAATGTTAGTTTTTAGGTTTTGAGAACTGAGGAACAGGAAAAATTGGTAGATGATAAGTGATATTTTCTCTCAATATGGACAAATGCACATTTCCACCTGTATAAATTATTACTCTGCAAATTTTCTACTTGTAATGATTGTACATTTGGGGGTTTGCTTTTGTCATTCTTCATTGTCTCATGGTTGTCTTTTTCATGAACATTTAGCCTCCATGACTTAGTTATGTTTTTTTATGGTACAATGTAATGAAGATTATAGAAAGCTAAAACATGTCTTATGTCAAAGCTGGGGCTGTTGGATTTGCTGAAATGTTCTTACTAATCATCTTTGTTCTTCCTCCAGAAGAAGCGGCCTAGCAGAATATCCGAATTGGAATCTCAGATTACTCAGCTTCAGGAAGAACTCAAGAAGGCAAAGGACCAGCTAAGTTTATCAGAATCATGGAAGAAGGAAGCTTTACAAGAGGCTGAGGAATCGAAGAAACAACTTTCAGCTATATCTTCAGAGTTCAAAGAATCACAGAAGCAACTTCTTGAACTATCTGCTTCTGAGGAGGCTCGTGTTGTGGAGCTTCAAAAAGTCTCGCATGAAAGGGATAGAGCATGGCAGTCAGAGCTTGAGGCTATCCAGCAGCAGCACTCGATTGACTCTGCTGCCTTGGCCTCTGCCTTGAGTGAAATTCAACGGCTCAAGTTTCAACTTGAAATGATTGGTGAGTCAGAGGCTGCACAAAACAAGCAGACAGAATCAGCAGATGTGGAGCTTGAGACCTTGAGAGCAAATCTCGTGGACACTCTTTCTCTTGTGGAGAACATGAAAAACCAACTACAGGACAGCAAAGACTCTGAGGCCGAAGCCAAAGCACTGGCTAATGAAACTCTAGTTCAACTAGAAACTGCAAAGAAAACTGTTGAGGTGCTCAGATCGGATGGCACTAAAGCTATTGAAGCTTATAACTCCATTGCTTCAGAGTTAGACCAGTCAAAGGCACGTGTTAAGTTGTTGGAAGGACTTGTTAGCAAACTTGAGGTGAAACTGAGCAATTTTTCCTGCAAAGCTGCAGCTGATGATGGTAATGAAAAGGTCATCGTTGAAAACCAAATGTCAAAGGAAGTAAACCAGCTTGAAGCAGAGGTTTCTTCTTTGAAATGTGAAGTGCAACGATTGAGATCTGCTCTAGAAGCTGCTGAGACTAAATGCCATGAAGAACAAATTAACAGCACAGTGCAGATAAGAAATGCTTATGAACTAGTGGAGCAGATAAAGTCTGGGTCTGTTCTCAGAGAGACCGAGCTAGAGGCGGAACTGAAACAGGCGAAAGCTGATATTGAAGAATTGAAGGCAGACCTAATGGATAAGGAAACTGAATTGCAAGGAATTTCAGAGGAGAATGAAGGGCTGAATTTGAAACTAGAGAACAGCTTATCAGGCAAAGGAGAATCTGAACTAGAGAATGAACTCAAAAAGTTGAAGGAAAATGTTGCTGACTTGAATGCGAGTTTAGTGGATAAGGAGATGGAACTACAAAATATACTGGAGGAAAATGAGGTGTTGAAGGTGGAAACTAGTAAGAGGGAAATGAACAAGAATAAAGTGAGTAATGATGTGGTTGTAGAGCTAGAGACAGCAAGGGCTGCAGAGCAAGAAGCTCTAATGAAGCTTGGACTTGTGATGGAGGAGGCAGAGAGAAGTAATAAAAAAGTTGGAAGGGTAACTGAGCAGCTTGAGGCTGCACAGGCAGCTAATGCAGAAATGGAAGCAGAGTTGAGAAAGCTGAAGGTGCAATCTGATCAGTGGAGAAAGGCTGCGGAGGCAGCAGCCGCTATGCTTTCAGCGGGAAACAACGGGAAGTTAATGGAGAGAACCGGATCATTGGATAGCAGCTACAATCCTGTCACGGGAAGTATGGACTCACCTTACAATGATGACACGGATGATGATCTGATGAGGAAGAAAAATGGAAATATGCTGAAGAAGATAGGGGTCTTATGGAAGAGGCCACAGAAATAAAATATACCCGAGGAGGTAATTGTTTTAATTATATTGTCTAGTTAATACCAATTTTTTCTTCCAGTAACCATTCTTTTTGCTTCAGTTTGACAGATGGAGATTGAATTGATTGCAAGAGTTTAAATCATTTTCATGAAGCAGAAGTTAGCAATCCTTGTGAAGTTCTTATCTTTAACAACTTGGGGAAATGTTGGTTTGTTTTTCCCATCCCCATGAACATCAAAATATTGTGGTAGAGATTTTGCTGTTGATATATATTAAAATTGGCAGCTTTAGTTCACTTTTGAACCGTAGAGGACATGTATCAATTCAAGGAAAGGAAATAGCCAAACCTTAAACATATAATATTTAATATATAATGTATTTATCTGCGTTGTGATTATTATTTATGGCTACTTGATACTTCAGTACTCTTAATCTGGATACAAAAGCAAGCTTGGATTGGCGATTTGTCGAAGGCTTGACCCCCCACGTGATCTACTTGATGCGAATCAAGCTTGGAAATTGTCTATTTTATCAACGGTGATTAGGCCAGCCCAGCTCGCAGCCTAGCGTTTTGATTAATGAAATAATCTTTTCACTTGGGGCTGGATTCGGTTAATTCGTAGCCCAATTGGCCACACTGTGCCGCGCATAAAAAATTCTTAGCCAGCCTTTAGCGTTGTCAGCTTTAGCCGAATTGCCCACATTGTCTTACTCTGAGCTCCTAACTTGCATTTGGTATTGGTTTCAGAAGAAAACAAATTACATGTTGTAGATTATGTTTGTTATTTCTGCTTGTTGAGCCATTTTTAATGTTTTGGAAATATTATGAGTTCATGTTGTATCATCTAGTTAAAGTTTTAGGCAGGGCAGATGATATTAATTTAAACTAGAAAATATCTTTTAATTAAAAAATTAAAGTAATTGTATATTATTGTAAGTTGTAATACCCATGTTGCTATTATTTGTGTGGTTAAAATAATATGATATGAGCATAGTCTATGAATTAAAAATTCAATTAATAAGCAAGTTAAGATGAGTAGTTGTTTTTAGTGAATGAACAAGTACCGGATTTAAGGTCGCGTTTGATGACTATCAGCAGCGATTAGTTGTTAGCTGTTTTAATAGCTTTTCGTGAAACATTAAAAATTAAATGTTATATGAGTTAACTTTTTGTAAAATATTATTTTAACTTTTAAACACTATATTATTGAAGACCGTAAATAATATCATTTAATCAAAATACTAAAAAAATAATCGTGGAACACAGTCATATTAGCATGCACTGACCCGTCATTGTAGTTAATAAAGACTTGACAACTTGTAACTTACCCTCAAAATTTCAAAGGAACACTCAAAGACTGAAAAGATAGGAGTTGTCCTTCTCCACACTCCTTATTAAATTTTTATTATAAATTTTGACAAAAGAAAGGAATATAATCTTACTGGTCTGACAAAACTAATACTTGCTTATAAAAGGGTTTAGCAGAAGAAAATGATGCCTTTCTAATTTGTCTGAAGCCTGATGGATTATTATTACATAACTGCAGTTTTAATAGGAAGCCACAAAGTCAAATCTAAATTCCCACCAACAACATTTCTTTAATAACAAAACTTCAAATCAATTTGAAATTATATGTGTACAATAGTTTTGAAAATATCTGATAAGCTTCAATACTTTCTTTTCCCAATTATCCTTCTTTGATAAACCAAAACTCTTCTTTCACAGTTATGTCAGACTTTGTTGCAAAAGAATAATGGAAGAAAGAAAATTATAAGTAACTGTTAATTTTCATTACATAGTTATTTTTACATGATAATATATGAATTATATCCCAAATAAATAATTTATGAATTAATACATCTACTTACTAAAGAAAAAATTATGAATATAATTGATTTAAAGAAATTAATTTTTACATGATATACACTCATATTATTTTTCCCATAAATATTTTTCATTTTATCTATAATTTAACCTGAGAATCGAAGTATGATTGTGGGATGAAATTATAACGGCAGAAATTAAAATTTCACGTTATTATTATTATTAGAGAATCTTATCCAAGTCAGGTAGGCCTACCACGTTGGATAACCGTCAAGTCACAAGATGGAGATGAATTTTCCAGCCCAAATAGGCCCACAACAACAGTGTGGTCACTACAGAATGTATATAAATTTCATACCATTTTTTTATATATAAATATAATTCAGCAATAATAACATACAGTAGCATAAAACTTTACTATCTAATCGAATTTGCTGATAATTTTAATTAAAAATATTTATATTATTTTGAATAATAAGATTAAAAGATATAATATTAATTAAATCTTTCCGCTTTGAGATCATCTTAACAAAAGATATAAATTTTCATAGTAACAATTAGTCTATTAATTGGTTTGAATAATAAAATAAAAATTTCTTTCAATCTTTTATATCTAAATTGTTTTTATAATATATGACAAATACAAATGATTTTCCGCTGCTATACGTCAATAGCATCGATGGAGGAATATGTCGCACTACTATGTTCCATTGATCAAGGATTCACATCTGTAAATTAAGATCTAAAGTCTTTTCTCAAATAAAATCAAATATCATAATTTTTTTATACTGTACTTTTATTCAGTAATAAACTCTCGTAAAGAAGGGATCAAACCATTGGGACAATAAAAAAATCGAAATATAAAGAGACAAAACAACAATAATAATAAAAAAATCTGTTATTAAAATGAATAAAAGATTAAAAGCAAAAGAAATAGTAGAATGCGAAGAAAAATGATGAATTTCAAACTAATACTAAGGTTAAACTAAGGAAGAGAAAATAAAATTTTATAGCGAGTTGGTATTTAAGGTAGGTATCATCCTATATTAAGTTGCGAATTGGAGTTGAATCAAAATCAAATCGATTAAAATTGAAATTAAATTATGATTAATAATTTTTTATTTTGGTTTTCCTATTTTTGAAATCTAATGGTTTCGGTTAGACCATTCGTTTGAAATTATTAAAAAAAATAAAAAAAGGAAAACTGTGACATCAAATATTGAAAGATAAAGATTCTGAAATTATTTCAAACATCATTCAATTTTAATTTAATTATTTTTAATCGAAATCAAGAATTTCGAACTAAAACGTTTTCATATTTATTAGTGTGTTTATTAACATGTGATAGGCTCTTAATATTTAAAATTTTAAAATTCAAAAAGAAGGGAATAAAAATAAAAATAAAAATAAAAATCTTCAAATGAGTTGGATTAAACTACTAAATGGAATGACAAAATTTCCAACAGAACAGAAAAGTAGAGTGAAACATATAAATTATTTTACTAATCAAGAAAACAGAAGACTGACCAAATATAATTATAAAACACTGCCAAAGTTTTTGAACATCAAATTCTAAAATGTCAGTGTCAATTTAATTTTTTTTAATTAGTAATTTTTGACAGCTTAAAATTATATTTAAATGTCACTTCCTATTAATATTAATATTAAATTATATTATGGTCCAACAATTATATTATATGAACTATCGTATGAACAGGTCACTGACTGTCATTTCACGCCCAAATCTTAACTTAGATTTGGTCTGCTAAGAAAAAGAAAATCCATACCGAAAATGGTGCTCTTAGTCTTATAGTCATGCCTTTCACTGAATTTCTAAAGCTTAGGGACAATACAAGCCTACAAACAAGTCCATTTTTATAACTTTTAATTGGTTTTCTCTGTCAACTCCGTTAGTACCACGTGTCGATGCTTTTACATTGTTTTAACTTTTAAGTCCATTTATTTACAAATTATTATTCACATTAGACTTTATAAAAATAAAAAATATTGAACATTTTAATAATCAAATTTAAATATTTTCATGTACTAAAATATGATTCTTTTATCTTTAAATAACATTCACAAAATTATTAATAACATTTATGGTAGACTTTCTATATTTTCTACAAGAGATAGAAAAAACAACCAGACTACTAAAAATATAATTTAAATTTAAGAAAGGCTAAAGATTCAATTTATAACATAAATTTGAATATTTTTTAACTTGAAATTGCACTAAATTTGTTTAGAATAACTGTCTTAATGTTTTCTTATATTATCTTAATTTTAAATGATTGATGCAAGGTAAGTCGCTAAATTATTATTTAATTAATTTTTTATAATTAGAAAAGACAAAATTAGTGGAGATAAATAAACTTATTGCATATTATCTGAATAAAATAAACTAAAAGTATAAAAAGACGACTAAGTAAAATATAGAGTACTGAGATTATATTTAAATTAACACTTAGATTCTTCGACATTTGAGAAATAATTATGATATTCGCAACTATGTTATTTTTACTTTCGTTTCACTATTATATCATGTCTAAAAAGTAAGCTTTCTGTTGTTAATTAGACATTTTTTTAAAAACATATGCTCAAATGACAAGAGTTTATTTTTTAATCACAAGACTCGATAATGTATAAATTAAAAATATCATAATTACTTCTCTAGATTTAATGTTAAATATAATTTAAAATCTAGTTATATTTTAGCCGGGAGACAACCTAAGACGGCTTATTTGGTTGTAATAATTTGTGTACAAATACCTTAAACCAAGGTTTTTCAACAGAGGAGTATTAAATAGGTAGATTCTACCTGAAGCAATGATGGTGGAATGTCTTGAAAAACACGAAGTCATTACAAAGATGTGAAATCGTGGAAAATACCAACACTATCATCTTTCAATATTTCAGGTTCAGGGTATTCTGTTCAGACTTCAGACCCAAACAAAACCATGAAACATCACATTCATTTCTTTCACTCTTTTCTCCAAAATGGAACACATCTTATCCAACCTCAGCAACTTCCTTACTTGGTTACCAAACAAAATTCAAATTCCATTAGTATATAAACCATTAATAGAAAACTTCAAAAAATAAAATACAACAAAGAAATCAAAATATAATATATATATATAGAGAGAGAGAATTAATTCAGTTGAATTATATCTCTCTTCACAAAAAAAAAAAAAAAAAAAAAAAAAAAAAAAAAAAAAAAAAATTTCCAGGTTTAGGTATTCTGTTCAGACTCTCAACCCAAACAAAACATGAAACATCACATTCATTATCTTTTCACTCTTTTTCTCCAAAATGGAACCAACATCTTATCCAACCTTCAGCAACTTAACCTTACTTGTTACCAAACCAAAATTCAAATTTCAATTAGTATATACAACCAATGTTATATAGAAAAACCAAAAATAAAATACAACAAAGAAATCAAAATATAATTAATATGATATTAGAAAGAGAAGAGAATTAATTCAGTTGAAATCGTGATCATCTCTCTTCACAAAAAAAAAAAAAAAAAAAAAATAAAGAAGAAAAAAAGAAAAAAAAAACTCCTCCAAGAAAAAAAAAAAAAAAAAAAAAAAAAAAAAAAAAAGAAAAAAGAAAAATCTCAAGGGCCTAAAAAACTAATTTTGAGTCTAATAAATAAGAAATTAAAATTCTATTCTTTTTCATTTTTTTTGGGTTTTTTATCCCCTTACATCAAAGGACTATTAAGAAGTCCATGCCAATTAGTTGAACCAAACCCATTAATCCAGCTTTCTTTTCCTGAATCAAGATCACCATTTCCATTAAGCTGCCATGGAAATCCCCATAAAATCTTACTCGTTTGATCATCTTCTCTGTCACTGCACATTTCTTGCTTCATTGTTGTCACTGTCACAGCTTGTGTACCTGCACTGCTCATATCTTCATAAGGTATCATCATTTCTCCACTATTACCACAAACCCCACTATTTTCCACATCTCCCATATTACCATTTCCATACCCAAAATATAAATTTTGAAAATTATTATTATTATTTTGGGTATCAAGAAACCCAGTTCTCAAAGCTTCAAGAAAAGGAGCTGGAGGGTTTATAAGCATATCAGAATGGGTATTGTTGGGATTTCCCAAAATAGGCAAATCACGATCATCAAACCCTAATTGCCCATTTGACTGCTTTTGGAGTCTAGCAAAGGCAAGGGTTAGGTCATTAGAGTCATAAGTTAAAGAAGGGAGGGAGGTAAGTGGATTTGTGTTATTAGAATTCAATTGATGGTGATCTTGAGTCTTTTTTGATGATGATGATCTTTTGTTTTTCCTGCACCCTCCACCTACTGGAACATTTCTCAATGTGCCTCCTTTTGTCCAATACCTTCTACATGACTTGCAAAAGTACCTTGGTTGAGATAGGCTATAATTATTGTAGTAGCAAAATTTGGTGTTTGTGGAATCACATCTTGGACACTTTAGAGCTTGCTCTGGTTGAGGTCTTGGCTTCCTTTCTTGATGGGGTTTTGTGCAAACCAGCATGCTCTCTAGTGAATGTGAAGACATTTCCTGAATTTGCCCACAAAAAAAAAAAAAGGTTAATTACATAGCATCAAATAATTTAAAATTTTTTATATGTTGAAGAAAATTCAAATTTATATAAATTACTAATAATGACAATATCAAGTCATATATACACTTATAGCTTCGAATTTGAGGTGAAACCAATTTACCATAAATCTTTAATTCTTGAAAAAAATTTATTTAATAAAGACAGAACATATTTATGGAGTAAGAAAGTTTTAAATCTGAAATAAGATTAATCTGTATCTAAAAGATACTCATAGAAAAAAAAATTGAACATATTTATTATTGCAAGAAAAAGAAATCAACCACACTCTTTAAAGATCATATGATTGATGCTCTTCACTAAATTAAACAAGTTATCGTTAACCCGATTGCTAAAGGGAAACCAATTGTGCTTTCTTTTCACATACTTGCCTAGATAGAGTGCTCAAGGAATCTAGCTAAAATTGAGATGACCAATATATGTTATATAGTATACAAAAAAAGCCTAAAATGGCATAACAAAATTTTCTTGAAACCAAATAATTTCATTAAAACCCCTCAACCACTCTACATATTCTCTCAAGAAACCAAAAATCAAAAATTTTTAAAAAAATATGTTAAAATTGATAATCCTTTAGTGAGTTCACATTCAGAAACCCAAAATCTATATATCATCAAACTCGCTTTCTTCTCAAAGGAAAAAAGAGAAGAAAACCAAATTTCTTGTACTCCAGTACCCAACCCACTTACATCCCCAAATGAATGTATAATTTGTAAGTGAAGACCCAATAGAAAGTAAAAACTCATGAAGACCAATCACTGAATTAATTATCAAAAAGAAAGAAAGGTAAAGTGTGTAGTTCTGAATCAAAACCCTACCTGGTGTTGTCCACTTGAAGGATCCATCCATGCAAGAACGAATAGAACCTCTTAATTGATTGGTTTCTTGAAAGATATGTATCTATATGTGTAGTAAAGAAAACAGAACGAGAGAGAAAGAGAGAGGTGTGTAGAGATATCTGGAGAGAAAGGGAAAGGGAAAGAGAGAGAGAGCATGCAAAAGTGAAGAAACAAGAGAAGCCCTCTAAATATATAAAGCAGGAGCCGAGAGAGAGAGAGAGAGAGAGAGAGAGAGAGAGAGGTAATAATGAAATTGCCGTACAAAATGATCAAAGTTTGTTATGTAAGCTTGCACGCATAGAAAGCAAAATACAAAATTTCACTTATTAAAGAAAAGAGAGAACACAGTCACATTTGATTTTTTTCTTGTTAAAATCTGTTTCTGTCTGAAACAGATTCTCTTTATTATTTTATATTCACAGAGAAAGGCTGCCTGGCCCCACCACCTCTAGGTCCCCTTGATGGGTCCCTCTACCGCGTGGATGCAACTATATGCATGGACCCCACACACCTTCGTGGTCCCCACCCACCACTACCACCATCACCATGCACCTTCTTCCATATGATCTGTATAAGTATAACCTAGCAAGCTAGACACTGCTTACTCCTCAATGGTCCACACTTGTATAATATTCTATTCCAATATTCATCGCCAAAACCTCTGCGATTTTTTTATTTTTTTTCAATTGAAACATTATGCTATTGCAACCTTTAACAAATTTAATTAACTATTGCAGTTTAATTATTTATACTTCAATAAATTTATTTTCTGTAGATTATTTGTTTTAAAAATATATAGTAATTATAATACATCTATCTATTATATAAAACCACAACCTTATACCTTTCTTATGAAGCACACGTCAACATAAATTAAATGCAATTGGTTTTCATTTGATTTTACATTTGGTTTTAAGTTTAATTTTACATTTTTAATTAATTATTATTAATAACTAGGTAAAGAACTGCACATTGCGCGGGTTATATTTTGTTATATATTATACTTTTAACTTTTAATTTAATTTATAATTTATAAGTTATTTAGTATATATAGTTTCATAGTCTATATAGACTTTTCAAAATTTAGAAAATTAAAAATGGTGGCTTGAACAAAATATAAGTTGATATATATATAGAAGAAAAGAAAAATATAGTTTCATAGTCCTATAAGACTTTTCAAATTTAGAAAATTAAAAATGGCTGGCTTGAAAACAAAATTATAAGTTGATTATATATAGCAAGAAAAGGCAATAATATATGTATATATTATATAGTATTATATACATATATATATAATTAGTTACTATTATAGATTAATATATACAATATATACATAAAATTTCACTTTATAAAAAGATAAAATATCTTGATTAAGTCAATCATAAAATAAATGGATTAAGTAAAAAAAAATTCAAAAATTAAGATATAGATAGATACTTATTTCAAATAAATAATAATGGCTTATGATTGATTTCTAATAATGTAGATAATAAAATTAAAATTTCAAATTATTAGGCATTTAATTTCAACGAGATTAAATAAACTCCTTATATATAAATACAAGTTATACTCATTTTATAAAATGATTCTAGAAAATTTGATGAAGATTTAAAATTGTAATATTATTTAAAAATTATTAAATTATTTTATTCAATATAAATTTAAAAGTATTGTATTTAGTAATAAGAGCTAAAATTTTTAACTTAGAATATTGAATGATATTATTAAATATCCCTTAATTACTTATAGGTCTTGAACTTATTTTTTACTAACACATTTAGTTAAGAGTATGTTATGACTTCACATAAGAGTTCAAACTAATTCATTTAATTTAAATTTGACAATTAATTAATATAATTAGTTTTATATAAATAAAAAATATTTCAAAAAATTAGACCACCAAAACATATTAAATTAAAATATTATCATAAAATAAAATTAATAAATTTAAGGTGTTAGAAATACAAACATCGATTTATGATGAAATTATAACTATTTAAAAGTGAAAAATTTTATGCTTAGGCAAAAAATATATATTACTTTTATTAAAAATTTATATCATATAGCGTTTTTTTTTTCTTAAAAAAAAAAAAGTAGATAACTAATTACTAGAGACTAGACTGTTTTTTTGGCAAAAATGAAAAAATGAGCTACACAGAAGTAATGTTTTTTCCATTTTGACAGATGCCCTCATCTTATTGAAACTTCAATTTTAAGACTTCTCAGTATAAATATCAAATTTTAACAAATGAAAATGTCCTTTTGTGGAAAGCTGATGTATATATATTTATATTCAATGCATTTAATAAGTTAATCTATTATTATAGAATAAGAACAAAATTTGTCATATTTAATATTTATTTATGTAAATAATATATTCACTTTATTGTTATTTTTTAAACAATTTTTTTTAAACTATCGGTATCCGGCAATATTACTAGGGACTGTATAATCTAGTTCGGAGTTTAATTGCAGTTAAAATTTAATACTAGATCAAACTTGGAGTTTAATTATAATTAAGACTTGATATTAGACTGTTTTTTGGTCAATGTGAAAAAATGAGCCACATAGAAGTGATGTTTTTTCCATTTTGACAGATGCCCCTATCATATTGAATCTTCAATTTTAAGACTTCTCAATATAAATATCAAATTTTAACAATTGAAAATGTCCTTTTGGAGAAAGCTAATATATATATATATATAATACAATAGAACAAAATTTATCATATTTATCTTATTTATTTATTTATTTACTGTAAATAATATATGAAAAAATTATAGTACGATCCTTGTGGTTTGTGAAATACAATTAATCATTCTGTGTTTTGTTTTAGATATATTAATTTGTCCTTATATTTTGCTTCTGTTTTGTTTTAGGTCCTTCTGTCCAATTTTTACTTCTTTTCCGTTAAATCAACAAGAAAACACTGAGGTCAAAGAAGAAATACGAAAATATTATACTAGAAAAATTATAATGTAGTCTGTTTGAAAAAACAATTAGTTTATCCATGTGTTTTTCAAAATAAAAGGGACATTTTTATCATTTCATAAAGTATTTAACAGAAAAAATGTAAAAATTGAATAAAAACCTTACGAATTAATTATAAAGACATCTTACTCTATTTTCTAAAAGACAAAGACGAATTAGTTGTATTTTATAAACCACAAGAATCATATCGTAATTTTTTCATAATATATTCATTTTATTGTTATTTTTGTAGGGAAAAAGTAATAAAAACAGGGAATTTTAAATGAAAGTGATTATATTTTAATATCTATTGATTTACTCTACAATACATAATTTTATTTGCCCCACCAACACACATCCTAGACTATATTGCATCTATTAATCTCTCTCTCTCTCTCTCTTTTTGTTTTTTTTTTTTTTTGGATAAATTTTAGCACAGGCAAATAGATGAGACTATAGGTAGGTATAAACCTCGAGTTCCAAGAAATACCAAAAAGCTTCCTAGAATAAAATAAAAAAAAAATAAAAAATCTGGAAACACAAAGATTTTGGTCCAAGAAAGGAAGTAGCAGACTGGGTTTATTTTGGACTGATATGAGGGGCCCAGTGAGTAACCCAAGTGTTTATGACATGAATTGATTGATTGATTGATTGATAACATAAAAATACAGGTATAGTGATTCTGATTTAAATAGTTGTTGGCGGTGTGAGTGTTTCTGTGATTGTATTGAAGGGTTACAGTGATGTGGACTTATAATAAGTAATAATGATAGTGACACTAATATACACGAAGGAAGAGGAAGACGAAGACGAAGAAGAAGAAGAGCAAGAAAATGATCTTTCTTTTATAATTTCACCTCACCTTCTTTCAGTTTCTTTCTTGGTTATTTATTGGAAATAATGGCATAGCCCATCATGGAATTTGTATTTTCTCTGCTTTGGTTATGGATGGATATGAGTGTGGCCTTAGTGGTCCATGTCACAACATTTCCACTGTCTAGTCAAGCTCAGAAAATCTTCCATAGTTTGTTGGCATCAAAACGAACGTTAACAATTTCGATACTCAGTAAAATCAATAATTTAATTTTTAAATTGAATAAATATTTATTGAGAGTATTTTATTTTTCATGAAGTTAAATATTTCATTGAAGATTTATTTGTAATCCAATATGTAAGAATTAAATAAAAAAGATAAATCTCTTGTGATACATTGGATCCAGCTCAGTTATTAATAGAGTGAATGATTTAACAGTTTTGAAAATCTCTCTTTTAATTCAAAATCGCAGTGTAACGTGTATACCCGTTTCGATCAGATGAAATAAATAAAAAAAATATATTTTTGTTCAAGAAAGAAATTTTATTAAAAAGGAGAATTGAACTTTGAGTTCTTTTTTTTTTTTTTTTTTTTTTGAAACTTTGAGTTCTTTTTTTTTTTTTTTTTTTTTTTTTGAAAGAAAAATTATATTGCAACTAGAAATTTCTCTTGATTTAGTTCCTTGAATATAAAGATTGACTCTAGCATCCCTTTCATCCTAATTTTTTTTTTTTTTTTTTTTTTTTGAAAGAAAAATTATATTGCAACTAGAATTTCTTGATTTAGCTTCCTTGAAATATAAAGATTGACTCTAGCAATCCCTTTCATTCCTAATTTGAGCTAAATAATTATATTTCCATGGCTAGAAAAAATTAGTTTTTATCAGAATTAAATGCATATATTAAAATATGTAGCATGAATGTCAAAAATAACATTTGTGCCATCCTATCACCACTAGACTGACTCCACTAAATCACTTTGAATAGTATGAATGAATAATTAGGACTCAAATGTATGCCTACAACTATTACTTTTCTGAAATTCTAAAATTGTCTACTCTTTTTTCATTTATGTCATTCTTCACCACAAATAATATGTATACCTTTTTTTTTTTTCAATATGATCCTACCAAATATGTGCTTCTATGCAATCTCAATCCTTAACTAAGTTAAAAGAGTCCGAAAGACAATGACGAAGTTATAATTTTTCATTTTCTCTCTATTTTAAATTATTTTGTATGTCCTGAAATTCGAACTCGAGAGTTACTGATTTTTTTTTCTCTCCTCTGTAATTGTTTGATATCATTTGTGTATAGATAATCAATAATAAAAAGAACAGATCTTGCTAGTTGAACAAAGTGCTCTTAGGAGTTATAATTAAGAAATCATATCATGTTGGGATGAGCACAAATTGTATGCAAATATATATTTTAAACCTAACATATAATGGGCTAGTTGTTAATTATATAATAATTCCTTAACATAGGCTCTTTGACAAGTGACTTCTTTTGTCCTCTATTAACCGTACGTTTTTAATCTTTATTGGATACTTAGTGCAATTAGTAACATATTGGCCCACCAAAAACAACCTTCATCAACTTCTACAAATGAGACATATTACTCAGTGAGTTGCTACAAATTAATTTGACTCAGGAAAAAAAAAAAAGGTTCATTCACTAAACTTAAGGGGCTTAACTCAGGTAACTTTATCGAGCTTATAAAATAAAAAAGAAGTCAGGATTGATATTAAATTCAAGTAAAGAGGTTTAAAAAAATTTTAAATGAGCACAATTTGAGCTTGATTTTTCAAGTTCAAAGTCTAATAGAGTTCGATTCAGACATAAGGGTTGACGATGAATTGTTACAATTTTTGAATTAGTGATTCAGTTATAATACATTTAGGATGGGAGTAGCTTGAATTTTTTAAAAAATTATTAATGTATAAGAAATTATAAGATATCCAAATTAATTAAAACCTCCTTTTGAAAATGAGCAGTGCTAAATGACTCAAGTTGAGTCCGGCTCAACTAGAATCTCTACAGATAGAATGTCCATAGTGCCCTTAAAAAATTTTTTTTGGTTGTTCGCAGGATGCGAGAATTTTACATGGAAATTTCTTTCCACTTCGAAAGCTCTGTCATCCCTTTCGTCGGAAAGATATCTCCCTTAGATACCTACAAAATTTGAAAACGATGTAGTTTTTAGTTTCCGGTAGCGCAAAGTTGCTCATAGAGAAAACAATGTTACTATGAGTGAGCAAGTATTGCCTCTAGAACACGATGAAGATGACAATGGATTTTTAGTCACTGAGAATCCAAACTTTGGGTTTAACAATGACAGGAGGAGGAACAGTAGTTTTGTGAGGGAGGAGAGAGAGTGGGTCACGGTGGGGATAAATCTACCCTTTAGACGAACAGGGCAATTGCCAGCCTCCTGTTTTGGAAAAAATAAAAAAAAAAAAAAAAATTCCTTTGACAATATTGACATTTGAACCTTGACCTAAGGGAAATTTTAAAACCCTTTAACCATTGTGCCCCTTCCATTAATATTCTATTAATGAACTTTTACAATAGTTTGTCCCTTTTTTATAAATGCTGGCTTCGTTCCTGAATATACATCACGAAATTCTTATGGTGTTGGCAAAGCTTGAGCCGAATATGTTTATTGTTTGAAAATAAGGGAAAAAAAAAAAAAAAAAGAGAGTAGTTGTTGAAATATCCAGGGTCCGTCACATCATAAAATAAATCAATTATTGTGTTTGATTCATGCAATTCACCGGAAAGCAAATTTATTAGCACATTATACTTATCCAGTTGACAATGACTCACCAACAAAACATCCTTAATTGCTTATACTTCAAGTTTATTCCTTCCTTAACACATTAATTATAATAATTAATAATAACAACTCAAAATTAGCTATTTTCACACATTAATTTAGAAATGAATTTCATCATATATAATTTTTAAAGAAATTCCCATATTTTCTATCTAAAATGTTTTAATTAATATGTCACATTAAAATCAAATATTCAAAACAGTATATTTAAATTGTATATGAAAAATTAATATCAAATTTTATATGAGAAAACATAATTTTTATTATTATTTCATGAAATTTTTTTTAAAAAAGTTCTTTCTGATTTAAATCAAGAAAAGTACAAAATGAAATTATTGAAATTTTCAGAGGATTAGGTCTCGTGTTTAGGGCCTAATCCATCATTTAGGCCCTAGTAATTGTTTATCACTTTGTTATATAATCATTTGAAGTGTATGAATGGATTGTTGGTCAGTGAAAATTGAGCATTAAAAAACACAAATAAAGCAAAATTAAGGAATCATCATTAGCTTTATCCAAACCTAAAATATAAGAAAAAAGTTGAAATCCACATGCAATGCACTCACATCATAATAAATGATTATTATTTTTCTTTAACAATTTCCCCTTTTCTGTTTGGTAAATGTATGAGTTAATTTTCACATTTGTGGATTTTAAAAAATTATTCTTTTTGTGGATTTGAAGTTTGAATAATCTTAATTTCAAATAAATTTCATAAAATTTTATTGAATTTATTTATAAATATAAATTTTTATATTCGGTATGAAAAAATAAAGATTTTAATTTTATGAAATAAGACATAACTAAATCAATTTCCGTGGAAATGGATAGAATTTCTAAATGAATTTTATAAAATTAAACAACTAAAAATTTTATTACAAAATTATTCATCCTTCTAACATCCCAGTGTCAGATTAATTTTAAAAAATAAAAGCAAATGGATTTTCGTTTTAAACTTATTCTAAATTTACAAATTTCATTTATAAATAAACTAATATATTTTATATACATTTATACCAAGTGGAGTAGAAACTTATTGTGATTAGTGAATGTATGTGTTAATTTTCACATTTGTTTGACATGATTTCATCTTAATTAAATTTTTTTATGCAACAAATGATTAACAACAAGAAAAATTTATTTATTTTGTACCGTGAATCAAAAAATAAAATTATGGTCAATGATATGGGAATAATACATTTTTAATAATGAAAAATATATACTGATGTATTAATTTAGCTAACCAAAAGAACTGATTAATTGAAAATGGGTGTTAGGATTTGAAGTTTGCCTTTTTAAAAATTTATTATATAGAACGCAGAAAATAACAGATTTTTTTTATTTTTTATTTTTTATTTTTTTGAAAATAAGCCAAAGGCTTAAAATATTATTGGCATCCATAGAAGAATTCCAATCCATCCTGTCAGACATAGAAATAGCTAGCCAAGCTAACTTATGGGTGAATTGATTCGCTGGCCTACAAATATGACAAATAAAAACACTAGCTAGCTGATTCATTAGAGCTTTACAAATAACAGATTTGTTATTAATTAAGGGATATATGTATTATTATCTACAGGATGTAACTCAGTTAACAACGCGGCTGGACATGTGGAAAAAGCTTTCGATTTCGATCTCTATTAAACACACTTATAGAGAAGGGCGAAGAGCTTTAAATGTGACTAATCCCAAACCGAATTTAATCATCCCTAATCCCTAATAGCAGAGTCCACTACCGGTAATTTACAGGGGAAAAAAAAAAGAGAGGTACCTGTATTGTTAAATTAAAATTTGAATATTATTCCTAATAATATTAACTCTCTACTCAGGACCAGTTTCACTCGAGGTCGCGAGTCAACATTAATGCACTTATAATCATTTTTATGTAATACTAAAAATGCTTTTTTATTTTTACACTAAACCACGAGGTTTTCAGTTAATTGCATTGAGTCTAAGGCATGATCATGGTTTTAAACCACTAGTTTCAGTTTGAAAAAAATACGGATTTTTTAGTGTTTTATAAGACAATTTAGAATTTAGAATTTAGTAGTGTCAATGGTTATGGTTTCAATTATAGTTTATAACTATAAACTATTTACAACAGTTTAGTACCGATTTTGATCCGTCCGATTTCAATTTAATTTTAGTCTGAAGCTAACTATTATCATGTCTAATTGAATATAATCTTATTTATGCCACATCATACTCTCAAAGGAGAATCACTTCCAATAAAATTTTCTTCATCTATAAATATCAAACAGCTGAGGCATTGTTTAAAAAACCAACAAAAATGCTTCTACTTTCACATAAATTGTGTTATGGTGAGAAACCAAATTAGCCATGAAACAGAATGTAAAATCAAATTAGTTGACTTGTCGGTTTCAAGCTCTTCTTTTTTGTTTTTCATGTTTTTTTTGTTTAAAAAAAAAAAAGAAAATTTTCCATTTATGGAGGTAGATTCTTTGAGCGGCGAGAAATCCCATGTAACCAAACCAAAATTCTAAGCTATCATGTCTGTCCGGAGTAGAAAAATCATAAACAAACACTAACTGATCCTACACCAAACCCTACCTAGTTTAGATATTCTTTGGATCCTATTCCTATGTAATTTGCCTATCAATCTTTTATTACAACAAACAAATCACAAACCATGAAAAAGAATTGATCATCAGTGAAAAAAAAAAAACATTGTGGTGGGCCCTTTCTTTATGTGGGGCCAAAGGAAATCTTATACTCATAGGGATCAGTCAAGTTAGTTGACTGGTCAAAATTAACAGTCAAAGAAAACACTTGGATGATAACCATAATAATTTTTAAAAAAAAAAGAGAGAGAGAGAGAGGAAGAATGAAAAAGAAAAAAAAAAAAAGAAAGGTGGATTTGAAAACTGTGCCGGTACATATGGTAAACATATTGTGATGAAGAAAAGAATCTTTCTTGCATTCCCACTACAGAATGAGAATCTGCATGGATTAGGTTTTCTCTGTCCCCTTGAAAGGGCAAAACGCACTATACCAACTAACGAGTGACCGTTCAGTCAAATGATGTTTGGACGATCGGTTGGAATTAATGTTTACCACTCTGTAATTATAATAATCTTTTTAAATTATCACTAATCTCATGATTTTCACAAGAGTTTACATTTTATAATATTTGTGGATGAGTATTGGCTCGTAATCTCGTACTCTTTAAAGTATAAAATTAACTAGTTCATGTCGAGATTTTTATTTGTCCTTTTTATAAATCATTTTTCGATAAAATAAATCTTTTATCTCGTAAAGATCGTCGGTTTAATTCATATATACTATTAAAAATTAATTTTAATATAACATTGTTATCTGTGTAAATAGTAGAGAGTAGTGGGCTCCAAGCTACAATTCAATCAATTTTTAAAAACTACAAGATCCATAAAAGAGAACAAAAAATTTTATATTAATAAAAAAATTGTCCAAATTACATCCATTTAATGAAAATAAGTGCAAATTTCATTTATTTACTAATAAAATTATAATTCAAATGATATGATATAATCATCTAATGTATGTAACTATTTATATAAATAGAACATGGTGACACCTGCAATACTAAATGAAAATTAGGGCTACAAAATACTTAACATGTTCACAGAATGATATGTTCCAAATTTGTGATAAACTTTATGGTAGAAAGAATTCAAATTCGAAACCTCTCACTTCATACATTTTTTATAAAAGATATAAAGACCAAACAGACCACACATAATTGATAAATAGAATTAGTCTACAATTAAGGTTTAGCTGATACAGTAATTATCGTGTGCCTCTACCTAATTAATAGAAACTCAATTATGAAATAATTAAACTTGTACAGGAATCATTGAGAGGGTGATGTATAAATGAAATTTGATTTTTCAAAAAAAAAAAAAAAAATTTAGCTGATAGCCAGTTAATTATCGTGTGCCTCTACCTAAATTAATGAAACTCAAATTATGAAATAATTAAACTTGTTACAGGAATCATTGAGAAGGGTGATGTATAAATGAAATTTGATTTTTCAAAAAAAAAAAAAAAAAGAAAAGAAAAGAAAAGAAAGAGGGAGAGAGAAGTAGGCGCAAGACAGATTTGGATAGTAGAGGTACCTTAAAGCTGGAACGGGAAAAAAAAAAAAAAAAAAGAAAAGAAAAAAGAAAGAAAGAGGGAGAGAGAAGTAGGCGCAAGAAGATTTGGATAGGAGAGGTACCTTAAAAGCTGGAACGGGTGAATCGGAATGGAATATTATGCATACGAATACGAGTACAGAGTACTTGTACTATGATAAGTTTCACATATAATAATACTAAGTTGGTGGCTTTTATTAAATATGTGCTAATATACGAGAAAATACTTTTTTTATATAATAATACAATCTTAGCAGTGGCCTTTAATTTTAATAATGTAAAAAGTAAAAAAAAAAAAGTTAATAAAGTGAGAAGTGAATTATTTACTCAGAAATAAATATATTAATTAAATGGGGCCTACAATTTTAACCTAATGCTAACACTTTTAAATTTAAACGGGTTGCATTTAATTCTTTCTTGTGTTTTATATGGTATAATAAAGCAAGTATTACAAATAACATGGCAATCTTTTTATTATTTATTTTTTAGTAAGTTGGTATTACGAATTAGTTGTATGATTTGTCGAAAAAGTATTTATAAGAGATAATCGTGAATTTCAAAATGATGTTACTTTTATATTTAAAAATATATAGAAATACTCTTGCAAAAACAAAAGATTTGAAAAAAAATGAAATATTATTTTGTGGTTTAATTTTAAAAATTAAATTGTGATCAATAATGTGATTAACAAACTCACTTATTAAATTAATTTACTAATATCAAATATTAGAATAATAATAATTAAATTGATATATAGAAATTAACTAGAGGTGTATATGTTCTATTTTTGAATCGAGATTGGTATATTCTGTTCATGAAATTAAAATAAAATTTTGAATTTTTCAAGAATATACTAATTATAGTATTTTTTTTAAATTCAAAGTTAAAATCTGAGTTTCTAAAAGAATAATAATAATATAGGCAAAAATATTCTTTTAATTTAATCAATTTTTTATTTTTTTTATTAAACGGAAATTGAATTTTAAAATATACCGATCAATAATTTAATACTGTGCAACAACAAATATCAAAACATTGGAAGCGGGGGAGAGGAACAACACGTGGAAAAAGGGAGGAAGGAAGGCTAAGCGAAGGGAAGGTTAGACAGGGACAAGGGATGAGTGAGTGGTCGGTGGGAAGTGGGACCCAAGAAGGAAGAAAGATGCCAGATGTCTGACCGAACACGTGGCATGTAAAATGCGGCTACGAGACGAATATTTGGGTTTACGAGGAAAGGAAGAAACAATAACAACATCGCCAATTGATAACGCATATCCGCCAGCCCAATGGTGGGCCTCACTCTCACTGGATTTTTGTCCTATATTGGGCCCCACTTTGCCGCACCACCTTCTCCTCCCTCGTCAAGCAAGGTATAATCTCAGTTCCTTGCCAATTTCGTTATTGTAATTTCTATAACTAGTCAACTCCTCTGCACCTTTCTTTTCTTTGGGGTTAAAAATAATAATAATAAGTACCATAATATTAAATAAATATTTGCTTTTAAGTAAGCTCTAACGAGGATTTAAACTCATAATTAAGTAAATATTATTATCTGATTGAATAACAGTTTAAAAAATTTGAGAGATAATTATTGCATTTAATATAAATAAAATTAAAATTAAAAAATATTATCAATTACTTGATATTCTTGACAGGATTTTAAATTTGTGGACAAAAGAATTTCTCTAAAACATCTTAATTAGTAGTTGTTACGTTGTAAAAAAAGCACAATAGACCAAAATACAAGTGTTGCACTGAATGCGGACGGTTGTTTCTTGTTACAAATAAATGCAACAGAAATATTCAAAAATAACGGATAATGATACATTTTATATTGACATTTTATGCTTCATCTCAAAATTTATAGTTCGTTATTCCCATCATCCGGGGATGATCACAAGAAATGTGGCTTTTAAAATTTCAAATGATTACTCGTAAAATAAAAATTACTATTTTCTCAAAATATTATTTTATGAATTAATTTATTTATTTTTGATAAAATTGAAAGAATCTAATTATTTTTATTCTTTACAAGAAGTGAGTTTCTTGAAAATTGAATTTGTATTTTAATTCTTACAGCAATTGTTGTCTTGTTGATTGAATTAATCCAATTTTAGTGAAAGAAGAAACTGAGTTTGTTAATCGGCACGTGGGAGAAAAATAAAAATGATGGTGGTCACGCGGGGCACGATAAGGGTGCGCAAGGCAAATCACATGACGAAGGCGCATAAATCATAATGTTGATGATGATTGGGTAGATTTTGGTAACGGATTTGGCTTTGTCCAGATTCTGGATAAGGACAAATAACACCAAACAACAACCGTTATCAATTGGATTCTCCTAATACATACCATACGTTGAATGAAATGCGATTTTCTGTTTGGCAACGTATGTGAGATATGGAAGATTGCTCCGCATTAGTATATCCACATCAATACAAACTCACGCATTTCGAATGAATTTTATACATTTACAATTTGTCTAAATAGATTTGGGCAGATAAAAACATCTTTTTTTTTATTATTATTATTATTATTCATCAAGATATTTAATATCCGAAAATAATATTACGATCCACGTAATAAGATAGTCTATTTATAAATTTTATATAAATTCAGAAATTATCAAAATAGATTTGGATTTGTACAACCATTTAGGAGGTGTATTAAAATAACACGTAGGTAATCCTCCTCTTAACTCGTAAAATTAGTAAAAACTTTTGTGGTCGAACGTATTTAATCCTTATACATCTCATTATTCACATTAGTGAAAATACCTATGAGATTACAATTGATTAAGATAAAAAACATCAATTTAGTATTACATCTGTTTCATAATATTTGTCACATTTGAGAAAATAATTTATTTCAAAATACTTGTCACATTTGTAGTTTCAAGGAGTAATAATTTTTTTTTCATATTTACAATTATATATAGCCAATAATTATTTGGTGTTTAGATATAGGATTATTAAATTAAGAATAATATAGTCAATTTACTCAATAATTTATTGTAATTTAAACAAAATTTAATAATTTTCTTAAAGAACGTAAAATTTCAAATGTAACAGTTATTATGGAAGAGAGACAGTAATATAACATAATGTATTGACCTTTAAATGATCTCTTAAATCAATATGAGATTGTGATATTTTGCTTATGATTTTTAAATAAGCTATATTAAAAAACTTAACATAATTACATGCATGATTATAAGAATAAATTAATGAAATTTACTCTAATAGGTTTAGTAATAAAAAAAATCATATTAAAGTCTATTTATGTGGGAGAAAACATACTTTAAAATTATTTAATAATATTTAAAATCAGGACCACAAACTAGGTCTGAAGCGCAGGTTTTGATAACAATCTCAATGAGATGAACAAAATCCTCCTAGTTTTTCTACCTCTATTTATTTATTTAGCATATGGTCCAAGTAGGGTTGATGATTATATAAAATATTATTACTAGACTTGTATGATTAAACTAATTATGTACAAAATATTCAATTTTGCAGTAGCTAAAGTGGTAGACGGTTGGGTCTAAAATGGGCTGGGCTCGACTGGACCACTATTACTCTTTTGGGTCAAGCTCAGCAACACTTTTTAGCTAGGGATCATATACAATCAACGGCTGTGCCAGTTTCTGGCTGCTAAGGCCACTCCATTATCATCTATTTACTTTTCCATTCATTAGTTGTGAAGACTTAATTATGTGTTAAGTCATTTTTAGGTTTTAATTACAGAAAATATTATATAGATTATAATGAATTTCTTAATCTTAACGTAAATAACTTATATTTCTGTCAATTGGGATTGTCATCGGACTTGATTTTTTTGAAAAGGAAAAAAAAAAAAAAAAAAGCTAATATCTCTTTTTGTTAGCTGAGATGAACAAGTTTCATCTTTGTATATATATAAATTGTTGTTAAGGGTTGATAAGCCCATTTTTTATTTTGAGATATTTATGATGACGATGATGATGATAACGATGATGTGAATGGGGGATGGAAAATTGTTGGATATTGACTGGTGTGGATTAGGGTGCGACTATAATTGTAATTTTACATTTTTTTTTTTTTAGCGATTAGATAAAAAACTAATTCCTATTGAGTAGAGAGATATTATGTTAAAATCGCTCGTCAAGATGTCAAATACACGACTTGATCTTGAGATTAGAAGTGTAAACAAGTCAAACCGGATCATGAGCTATTCAAACTCGGCTTGAAAAAAATTTGAAACAGTTCAGCTCAACTCGAGTTCGAATCGATTTAGCAAATCGGGAAGCCTGCTCATTTAACAATCGAGCCGAGTACAAGTCTAATGATATTTAGATCAAAAGCTCATCGAACCTTATTGAGCTTATATATATATAATATTATTTTAAATTACTCGAGCTTAAAATTTTTTGAGTTGAACTCATGCTAAGCTTGAACCTAAATTTTTAGGCTTGTTGAGTTTCAAGCCGAGCTCGAGCCAAGTTTCAAGCTTGGCAGGTTTAAACTTGGTTCGGCTCATTTATACCCCTACATGAGATTACAAGGGTGAGATCTAATACACTTCAACTACTAGACCAAACTATCTTGATTTTAAATATCTTTAATAAGCAGTTTACTTCAATTTTAGAGAGATTCTGTCAAAATTTCGATAGTGTAATTAGTTTGAGTTTAAGGATTAAAAATTAAGAAAAAGAGAGATGAGAAACAATAAGAGCACATGCCAAATGAGTTATGAAATTGTGGGCTTTTATATGGAAATTGGCTTCCTGTTACTCACGTACGAGAGAACGAGAGAATGGGCTATGAGTAAGGATGACTCATATCTATGCTTGTGATTTAATAATGAACTTGGATTGGGCCTTATATGAATTAAATACTGACTTGGGCTTGAAAATGTTATATGTATATAATTTGAAAATCATTAATATGACTGGTTAATTATGTCTTAATTTTAGTAAGATGAATTTTATAGAAGCAACAATCATATGAAAGAAAACAAAACTAAAGGAATAGCTTGTAATGTTAAATATAAAGATACTTCTACTGATAGCAATGGAGTATAAAATTTTGGTTTTTAAAATTAATTTAATGGCTACTTTAGGGAGATAATATTAATTGATGTCAAGGTAAATGTTATATCTTAGAATTGTTGTTTTCGTAGATTCTTACATATTTCTGATTAGTGTCCTCGGCTTAACACTGCCATTGTGTTTCCTTTTCAAGTTTAACGGGTTGTTCGTTTGCGCCGTATACTGAATTTGAATTAATAACTTATTGAACTGAATGGTTAAGTAATGATATTAGAAGTTTACTATTGAATGATTAAGATTGCTTGGGGATAAGATATTTGAATAATTTGAATGAGTGTATTTTTATATATTCAATCGTCAATATTAAGGATGGAAGTGAGATGGGTATCCGCGAATTTTAAGCTACACATACTCATATCCATTTAAAATTTTATTTTCCGTATTCATTTAAAATCCGTTTAAATATCTATTTAAGTACCTATATTTAAATCTATTTAAATTTTTACTATTTGTACTCGTCCAAAATCCGTTTAAATTATTCTTATATGGGTAGAATATCCGCGAATCTTAAACCATCTAAATCCAAAATTATTTAAAATACAATTTTTATTAATAATAGATAGGATACCCTTATAATATAGTGAGTAACGGGTAGCGAGTATCCAAAGACCTATACTCCTACTCTACTTGTATCCATAATGAGTAGTAATTTCACTGTTCATATCCATCTCAAATTCATTTATAATTATCCATATCCTCTTAAACGGATCGGAGCGGAACGAGTACCTTAAAATACGCGCACCACTTTTATCCCTAGTCAATATATGTAATAATAAAATTCACATTATATTATATAAGATAAACCAAACATATAAATTTTAATTTATTATTCTAACTATTAAATATTTATACGAGCGTAAATGATATAAATGTATAGACAATATAAATTTAATGATGAAAATTATAGATTAGTTATCTAAAGTTACAATAGTTACTAGTTAGTCAATCATGTGTGGTCCGATTTATTTTTTCTATATCTCGTTGAAGATATAAGAAGTGAGAGGCCTTGAGTTCAAGTCTTCTTCACCATAAAGGTTATCACCAATTTAGTAAATGTTATTTAAAAGGAGGATTGCCCCCTTGATATGTAGCCTACAATGTTATTTCGGCCCATTGAGCTTTCCATGTATTTAAAAAAAAAAAAAAAAATTACTAGATAGTAACTTAAAAAGCTACACATTAGGATACAATTTTTCTTTTAAATATTAAATGGGTATTTTGATCCTTTTGTTTAAAACAGCTACACAGCTCACTGAATAAGCTAAAAAAAATTCATACACAGACAAACTTTTTATATAAGACAAAACAAACAAATTCATTTTCTTTTTTATTTGAATCAATTTATATATATATATATATATGAAAACTAAAATAAAGAGAAAGTTTCGAGATGTCATCTTTGTTCAGCATTTCATTTTTTTTAAATTAATTTTTTTTTTATTTTGATTGGCCAACATATTTATTTTTAACTTAATATTTACTATATACTAATAATAGATAACTTTTAAAATCAAATCTAATTATCTAACATAATTCAACTAGCTTAACTTTTAAATTTTTGAACCTAAAACCTAGTTACGTTGTTCTATATAAATTCTACCTCAAAACTCAAAAGTAATTTACTGTTTCTCTAAGCTTTTATTTTTTTTTCTTTTTTCATTATTATTTGATATATTTTTTTTATTATATGTGTTCTTCGATGAGCAGGCTTTGAGGACTTCCATTTTTTCAAGCTTTTAACGATTGTGTTAGTTTCTCTAACTTTTTTTTTTTTTCTTTATTATATTGTTTTATTTTATGTGTTCTTCGATCAGCAGACTTTGATTTGTTGGTCTGGCCGTAGCTGTGGCTGGTGGACAGAGGTTGCCATGTTTGGCTGAAGTGCTGACATGGGACAAGCAGAGTGTGGTGTGGCCGTCGTGTTCACTGCTGCTCTTTAGTTCTCTTTGTTCTCGTAAATAGGTTTGTGACGCTTGTAAAAAATTGTTGTCTTTGGTTTTCTTTTTGCTACCATTGTTTATTAGTTGGCTTTTTATGTGCTGTTTTTAATTGAGAGAAAGGGAGGATGTTGAACTTGGAAGGAGATTTCAACTAAAAAAACATTAATTGGTTGTGAATGAATATATGGAAGAATGCAGAAAATCCTTTTTGATTTTGAGATTTTCAAACATTTTTTTTTTTTTTGATAATAAAGGAGATCATAATATTATATTAAATCAAGAGCAATAAGATCTTCAATACAGCGGTGAATCATGTCCCATGAATGGAAACAAGGATGTAAACATGCCACACGAGCAAGAGCATGTGCAGGCTTGTTGACTTGCCTCTTAGCCCAAATCAATTCACAAGATAGATTTTGAGAAAGTTTAATATCTTCTAACACTGGTGTCCAATCTGAATAAGGTTCAAAACCAACCGTAACAGCTTGAAACAGTCGCAAGCAATCTGTTTCCAGTAAAACCCTACCAAATGATCTCGCGAGCAACCAAGACAATACTTCCCTCAGACCAATGGCCTCTGCGATGTGTGGTTTTAGCACCCCAGCAAAATGACCTGTGCAAGCTACCAAAAACTGCCCAGCTTCACTCCGGACAAGGGCAGCATATGATGATCGACCCTCAGTCGTATGGATAGCTACATCAAAATTGCACTTTACAGCTCCAGTCGAAGGGGAACCCATGTCAGAACTGAAGTCGACGGAGAAGAGGAAGTTAAGAGGAATTTCAAACAGTTGAAATTCTTATACATGTTGGTTGTTCAACTGTCCTTTTAGAAAAGAAGTTAAGGGGAAAAGGGAATGGAAAATGGCTACTGTTGATGGATTGTTGGAATTTTGTCCCACGAAAGAAGGGATTTACAATATTAAATTCATACTTAGGACTTAGTTATTTATGTTCTCCATTCTCTCCTCTTTTCTCCTGAATTCTAATTTTCTTTTCATTCTATCAACAAATTTGTGTATTGATAGAGTATGCTATCTTGGTTGTCTTTATTTGAATTTTCAATGCAGGAATTAATGCACCGACTTCTCAGTCTTTGCTCAACTCTGTGCTCTTGGACATTGTTTATGGAAGTATTATGCTTTATCCAAGAATTTATATCTTAATATCTAAATTTAACTTTATTTTCAAAATATTAGAAAATTATAGTGAGTAATTTTATTTTAAAAAAATTATTACTTATTTGAAAATGCTATCTGTATCTATATTTTTATTTGAATTTTTTTCTTTATTTCTTTATATTTACTTATCTATATTTATATTTATATAGATGATAATACTTATAGCGAAAGGTTATTATTATTTTTTTATTTTGTTTACTTTTTATTTTTCAGTCATTTGTATTTTTTTTTAAAAATTATCTCTTGTTTAAGTTTATATATATTAATTATGTTACTATTGGTGGCAAGCTACCTGAGGTAAAGAAACTGGCCTCAGCTCACTTCCGGACAATGTGTCGCATAGTCTTTTTATTTTATGATTTGTTATTCGATTTTTTTTTTTGGGTCTTTTCGCAAGTCGTGTATGGATTATTGCTTATCTTTATCGAATATATTTGTTGTCTATCTTTACATGTCTTTCTTGCAGTTCGAAGGGGAGATTACCCATGTCAGTTAATGAGTCGATCGTTGTAGGAAGTAGGTAAAGTTTCTATATGAGGAATTTTCAAAACAGTTTTGATAATTTTTCGTTTAGTTTAAATCCAGTGTTTGGTTTGTTTGTCAACTGTGCCTTTTATTAAATATGAAGTTTACAGGGGAAGATAGGGAATGGAATGAATGGACGCTACTTGTTGATTGGATTTTTTGTTGACATTGTTGTCCCGACGAAGAGAATTTGGGCAATTTTTAATTCAAGTATTTTATAATTTTCATTACTTTTAGTGACTTTAGTTTATTTTATTGTTTCTGTTGCCAAGTTTCTCTCCTTTCTTTTCTTCTGAAGTTCTATTATTTTCTTTTTCATTCTTGTATTCTAACAATATTTGTGTAATTGATAGAGTTCAGTGCTTATCTTTTGGTTTGTTTCTTTTATTTTGTATTATATATTTTCAATTTGGCCAGGATATTAAGTGCACGTCGACTTCTCTTAGTCTTTGTCTTTCATATCTTTCTCGTGCTCCTTGTTGTTACATTTGTTTTATGATATTTGTGTTATTTTAGTTGCTTATTCCTATAGAATTTATATCTTAATAGTCTAAATTTAAAAACTTTTAATTCTTCAAAATATTTAGAATGTTATATGTGAGTTTAATTTGTTTGATTTTTGTTAAGAAATTAATTTATGTACTTATTTGATAATGCTATCTGTATCTATTGATTTTTTATTTGTTAATTTTTTTTTCTTTATTTCTTTTTATATTTACTTTATCTTCATATTTTTATATTTATATTATTGATTGTATATTACTTATACGCTCTTGATAAGGTTATTAAATTATTTTTTTTTATTGTGTTTACATTTTTATTGTTTCAGTCATGTTGTATTTTTTGTTTTTCAAATAATGTATCTTTCTTGCTGTTAAGTTTATATTAGTTTATATTATTGTATTATTATATTATATTTAGATTTATTAGTATTTATATTTTTATTATATTATATTATATTTATGTATATACATCATTGTTGGCGAATCTTGAGGAAATTCTTATTATTTGATCTAATATATTATTATAAATTAACTTTGATCAAAGTCTATCGGTTTTGAGTTTTTTGCTCAATCAATATTCATTTTTCCTATGATTGTTGGCCCCTTTTATCTTTGCTTGGATTGCATTTTTTGTTTTCATTTACGTTATTCGTAGTTGGAACTGGTTTGAATTTTTATTTGTTTCTTTTTTAGATTAGATTGGTTAGATTATGGGTTTTTTAGTTTCATTAATTGTGAAAATTTGAGGTTGTTGGTTGGCGGCTGGGAATTTGATTTTAAGGTTTTTTCTCCATTTAATTTAATTGGATCTTGGAACATGTGTAGTTATGAAGTTGTTTGGTGTTGTTGTTCGATATAGATATTGAGTTATATTTATATATAACACAGGCGAATCGAGGAATAATGACTAATATAAATAAATACTTGATAAGCTACGTTGAGTTCAAATAAATACATCCTAAGGCTCCTTATCTTGCTATTCATCATAATTATCAGGACTTTAATTATTTTTCTTTTTAATTAGATAATTATTTTTTAGTCATTAATTTGAATTATTGCCAATTGATTAATTTCTCCATAATTTAAATTGAACAATTAGTATATTGTTTTTCGATATAGGTAATTAGTATATCTATATTCTTATTAATATAAGATAATTAATTGTGGATGATGATGCACCGATAAAGTAAGGGTGTCATGATAATTGGTTGGTTTATTTGTTCACACTTAATTTTATAAAGTCACATAATTTTAATTTGCTATTTTTAATTATTAAATTTTGATTTTTATTTCAACAGGAGGTTATTACTGGCATCCGATCATTGGATATTCTAACATGATATTGAAAATAAAAATATATATTTTTTCCTAACATATTAATTTAAGATTTATCTATTAATTTATTTAACAAATAATGTCATTCCTATGTTGCAAAATTTTTTTCTTCCCTTTTTTCATATTCTTCTTAATTATGATTTTTCTTTTATGAAATATGTAATTCTCAATGTTATATTATTATTTCGATTATCGAATTTAAATAAATAAATTTTTATTAAAATTAAAATTAAAATTAAGTAATAAAAAATAACAAATTGTAACGAAACTAAATGTAGGTCTTTTTTTTTTTTTTTTTTTGAAGGTTGAACTAAATGTAAGATTTAAAGTTGGAGCTATAATTTATCCGGCATTTTTAACCGCTGCTAAAGAACGACCATCCAACTAAGCGCTCCGACACATTGCGCGAAAGTTTTGCCTTTCGATAACGAGCTATGGAGCCTGAAACCAAAAAGGCAATATCCCGCTTTTTTTTTTTTTTTTTTTTGAAGGTGAACTAAATGTAAGATTTAAGTGGAGCTATAATTTATCCGGCATTTTTACCGCTGCTAAGACGACCAGTCAACTAAGCTACCGACACTTGCGCGAAGTTTTGCTTTCATACGAGCATGGAGCCTGAAACCAAAAGGCAAATCCCGCTTACGTGTCAAAATAAAAAATAATTAATAAAAAAAAATCTCTACTGACCTCGTCTGTGTCGCCTCTGTCTCTCTCTCCCCTTCTTCCTATATATATATATATATGCCTCCGTATCGAACTCTGTAGCTCAGCTGTTACTATTTTAAATCTCTTCTCTCATGCACTTCAGTTGAAGAATCAATGGCGGCTTTTGTTCAGCAATCCCTAGTAAATCCTCTACCCGCCCAAATCACCGTTAAACCTTCGCCGTCTGATCAATTTCCTAGAATTGACATCAAATCGCCTCTGATTTCGGTTAAACGCCGCTGTAGTGCAACAGTGTTGGCATCTGTTCATGGAGGCAACGACAGAATCGAAGCTGAGGAGAAGAAGAACAATAACAACAACACCCATGTTGCTCTGCAATTGCAGGATAATTCTTATGACGTTGTTTCCAGAGACGCCCTTCCTAGTACTGTTGCTTTCCTTGTTCGTTTTTCTCTATCTTAATTTGAAAAAATTTCATTTAGTTTTATTCCATATCCCATTCTTAGGGCCTTTATCGTCTTCTCATTTCTCTTCGGTCTCTGACGGGTCTCGTCTTCGCGTTGCTTATCAGGTAATTACAATTTGTGTGTATATATATATATATATATATTGAAAATTTAAGATTTAACGTTGTATATATGTATAGGGAGTTCGTGGCGCGTACAGCGAGTCAGCAGCAGAGAAAGCGTATCCGAAATGTGAAGCAGTGCCTTGCGAGCAGTTTGATACCGCTTTTGAGGTGAATTCCTTAAGCATTTTTCTCTCTGTTGCAAAACACGTTTTTTTGGTTTGTAATTAGCTGAATTTCAGCTTTGGTTTTCTTTTAGTTTTTTTATGCTCTTTGTTGATAGAGTAAGTCGTGGAGTTGGTGGTTGTGCTTTTCCCCAACTACCCACTTGCTCTACATAGTAGATGTCATTTTCAAATTTCAATAAAGCTAATCTGGAAATGGCACCAATAGAAGGGAGTGATTGTTGATTTTAATGTGATATTTGCATCAAAATTATAGATGAAAGGTCAAATTTGCCTCAAGGAAATTTGTAGTTCTCAGTGGAATTGGAATTGACAGCTGACAGCTGTAATTATAAGTTGCTGTTTGATTGCTTTATGAGCTGTTGTTATCTTAAATTCTCCCTATTAGAAGCTAGTGTCTAAGAGGATTCGAATTTTAAACCCCAGTCCATGTTATTGAAGTCTGTTTCTACCATAGTAATATTGGTTGCATTACATGATATGTTGCAGATTTGGATCATACTTATTAAGACTTTAGGATCACTCGGTGCCTTATGCAATAAGCTTGGTGCCTTATCTATGCCCTTCATGGGGGTCTAATGCTATCCGACCCTATTAGTTTTATGTTTATTTTTCTTTTATTACAGGCGAAGCATTGTCAATGGAATTAAATTTTGTGGGTTATCTTTATTCGTTGTATTGTATTCTTGAGTTGCCACTTACATCATCATTATATTGTTTCCGTAAGTATAGCAATAATATTCATGTGTTACTTTAGTTCTGGGGAACTTACCAAGAGTGTAGTATGAGATCTGGTCCTTGAAAGATTAAAGGGGAAATGCTTTTCAGGATCCAAGCATTTCAGAGTGGAGCTGAGTTAGATACATTATATTCAAGTTGTAAGAAAAGTCACAAAATCATCTTTGCCACAATCATGTGGGTTGACCTTTTTAATGACTGATGGTTATTTAAAGTTGCATTGGTGGTAAGGTTGCAAGGAGTGACTAGAAACACACTTGGGGTGAATTAAACTTGTTTGAGCAAGGCGAATCACATCTCTCAGGATGCTGATTCAGGGGATGTTCCTTACTGTTACGCATTGTATTTTCTGAGCCACTTTAATGATGAAATTCTTCTTCAAGGATTTTGATGTCTTGTGCATTTGAAATTAAAGTGAAGAGGAAGAACTGGGAGCAACTGAAACAGGAGCAGCTATCATTCATTGCTTGGCTTTAGGGAAATATACCATCTAAACACCTTCTTTGGACAATGATTACAGTGGAAAAAATTAATCCAGCCAAGTTTGATGAAAATTTGTTATCTTTTCCTCTTTCACCTGTATGTATGTATAACTACTTTAGTTAATTGAGAAAGTTCCTTGGGGAAGTAAGAAGAATTTGGAAGGAGCTGCTATGTGGGAGGAAAAAAACTGCTTGATTCTCATCTAAGGGATTTTGGAGCAAGTTTTCTATGATTTAAACAGTAAGGGTAATTGGGTATATCTTTACATCGAGGGAATTTGAAAATTGAAGGCAGATAAGGGTATCAATATTATTTTTTGTTTTCCTTGGCTTCTCTAGAAGTAGTATAGTCAGCTAAGGTGCTTGGATTTCATTGATTTCTTATTTAATTCCTCTGTTGTACTTTGCTTGAGATTTCAAATTCTTCAATGCAGCAATTTTGAACTAATCGGAGGATCTCAAATGAAATGTTTGAAAGAGCCGAACCAGTGGTTCTTAGAATTATCTTTGCCTGGAAATAATTGGGAGTTTATTAGGCATGAAAAATATACTATGTTCCTCTTTGTGATTTGTTTCTTTTATCACCTTCACAGGCTGTTGAGCGATGGCTTGTGGACAGAGCAGTTCTGCCTATTGAAAATTCTTTAGGTGGTAGCATCCACAGAAATTATGACCTTTTGCTCCGGCACAGACTGCATATAGTCGGGGAGGTCAAATATGCTGTTCGCCATTGCTTACTAGCCAATAATGGAGTTACAGTAGAAGACTTGAAGAGGGTCCTAAGTCATCCTCAGGTTATTGTAAAATATCTCTCAGCTGAGCTCCTATATTTGGTCTCATGGTTTTTATATGGTGAGCCTGCCCCTGTTCATGTTTCAGGCTCTTGCACAATGCGAGCATACATTGACAAGTCTGGGATTGGTCCGGGAAGCAGTGGATGATACTGCTGGTGCAGCAAAGGTAGGCTTGAATTGGTAGCTGAATACCCCATTTTTCCTTTCTGTGAGGAATGTTAATTTCTCTTGCAGTCACTGAGTTTATCACTAGACCCGTTGAAGCCATTGAAATTTAATGTCTATTAGAAGTTACTGAGTCTTTATTTCTAGCTACCACTTAGACCATAACTTTGAGAGAACAGAGTGGAGCAGCTCATGTATGTTCTTGTTCTGTTGCAAGCAAATAGAAACCTTCTAATTCCTTTTGGTCTTACATTTCCAAGCAGGTCTTTGCCTTGCAATTTACTTGAAAGGTCTTATTCTTTGATCTATCTTTCTTTTATTCTATAGCAATCACCAGTAAGACCAACTTTTAGCCAAGAGTGCGAAAGTTTGATGTGGGAAATGTATTAGGCTTTTCAAAATATATTTTATGTGTTTTATGAGCTATCTAAAACATTTTTCTTCCTGATCTCTCTGTCCTTTCTCTCTGATATAATAACTTAGGTGTGAGAGAGTGGAGTGAGTTGGAAGTAAGAAGGGACAGAGGCCACTTTTTTTGTTTCATATCTTTTACCTGCATAAAGAAGAGTGAGAGTATAAAGGAAAGAGAAATTTCCTATGTGGCCCACCTAGCATATAAATAAATTAAAAAGAATCCAATAATTTGCCACGTCATACCCTCAATTGGGTGGATTTGGTCCTACTGGTTTTATTCTGACAAAAATCAAGGCTTAGTGATCTTTAAGAGATGAAGAATAGTGATACTTATGATTCAATTGGATTTAGTGAGTAGTTCAGTGATCACGGGTGAAATTCACTTAGTTTAGACTGTAAAATGTCCTGATCTTATACTCAATTTATTGTGAAATGTTGGATACTTGGATCACATCTTCCTTGCATTTGAGAAGTGTCTCGCGTATTCCTAGTGTTGCCAGGAAACACTACTGTAGTAAACTGCAAGTTCATGGGGTCAACTTTGTAGTAGTCAGTTACATTATAACTCATACTTAGTGTTTAGATATTGGAACATCTGTGTTGTGATTGACTTGAATTCATTTTAATCCTGTAGCATGTTGCACTGCACAAACTGAAAGACACAGGAGCTGTTGCTAGTTCTGCTGCTGCAAAGATCTATGGCTTAAATATATTAGCTGAAGATATTCAGGTTTGTATTTTCTTTGTTTGATATATATAGTCGCATTGAGGTGAGAATGTGATTCATCACTTATGCTTTCCTTCTGACAGGATGATTGTGATAATGTTACTCGATTTCTGATGCTAGCTAGGGAACCTATAATTCCAGGCACAGACAGGCCATTCAAGGTTTGACCTCTTGTAACAAAAAGATACTTGCCATTAAGATCTCACCATTTGCTGAATGCTGACTTTTGCTAATGGATGTGGTTCTTGAGCTAGACAAGTATTGTCTTTTCACTGGAGGAAGGACCTGGAGTGCTTTTCAAAGCACTTGCTGTTTTTGCTTTACGTCAAATTAATCTTACTAAGGTATGTGTTCATTGTCCTACTATGTATCTGGTCTCTTAACAAAGATGCATCTGCTCATCTGTGCTTTTGGTGTGTTTAAACCTTGCCTTTTTTTTCTTATAAGCAGATTGAAAGTCGTCCATTGCGGAAGCAGCCCTTAAGAACGTCTGAGGATAGCAACAATGGGTATCCAAAGTAAATATTTTGAGTCTTTCTATATTTATTCCAGAGCACTTGTATATGGTAGAATTGGAGTTTGCTTATGTTCATTTGATTTATATCTGCCTGAAAATTGAGGAATTCTTTCTCTTCTTTACTTGATTTTATTTGTATATTTTTCAGCCGATATTTTGACTATCTTTTTTATGTGGATTTTGAGGCATCAATGGCTGACCAGAAAGCACAAAATGCCCTTAAGCACCTGAAGGTGTGTATTCTTCTTGATGCTACCAAAGTGGCAAATATTATATTGACATGAAACTCTCCTCCTTTGACAGGAGTTTGCTACATTCTTGCGAGTCTTGGGGAGTTATCCGGTGGACACTAGCATGATATGAATCTAACATGGTAGGTAACCACCCAATAAAAATTGTTGATTTGGATCTAATTATGAGGTTTGTGTTGTGCAAGGCAATTTTATGGTGAAAGCAAAGCCTCTCTTATTTGATGAACAATGGAGATTGTTATATATGTCCAAAACTTATTTTGGCTCCGTATTGTTCAATCCTGCAAGAACATCTTGGCAAACGTCCTTTCTCCTACTATAAGGACTAATTTGGAGTAAAAATCCAGTTAATTGACCATAGCTAAGGGTTGCCAATCTGGTTCCCTTATTTGTTTGATGTTAGTAGTTGATATCAACCCACACCAATCAAAATTTCTCTGCCCACTCTTCTCTCCATCTCGCTCCCATTTCCACATTTGCTAGGTTACTATGTGAAAAACCTGGGCCTATTTGTGTAGTTTGTGAAATATTTTGGTTCGAAGTTTTAACATGAATGTTTTTTTGTTTCTTGCTATTTTGGCGTTTAGGACAATGATTTTACTATAAATTTCCAAATTTATTTGAACATACCCAAGGGAAGATGTTTTCCAGATAGTTCTTCTTTTCATCCAATTCTCTCAGCTTTCATTTTGATGTGAGTGTTGATGCATGCAGGACTTTGGAGAATACAGTATCGTGAAAATTGATGCAGTGATCAAATGGATGCAACAAACATGATTAATTCCCATTTTGTTGCAGTTTTGTTAATATCTTCTCTATACTGCCCTTGTAATCATTTGCAGCTAATTGGGCATTTTTTTATGGCGTTTGTTCAAAATTTTCTTTTGGTTCATTTTGTCCGGTTTTTAGCACGATTTGCAAAAGTGCAGTTTATGGAGAGAGTCAGGCTTATTTCTTTTCCCATTGTTTGATATAAATAAATTTCAAGGACAGAATTTTACTTATAATAATTGATTGATATAATTTATTATAGTTTATGTTGAGTTTGTTTTAAATTTCAAGCCATGAATGATACCGTGTCAGGTACTGTGGGTACTAATGTTTGCGGTTTTGGGGGGGCGGGGGGCTGGTTCAAGTTATAGTTTTCACAAGCTAAAATGACCGATGCTTAAATACGATTAACAGGGAGCTGTAAAAATTCTGGACATATCAATGCTATGGTCGCTTTAGGTTAAACGCGACGCGATGAAAGGAAATCTTCATTCCTTCGTCCCTTGACTATGAAAATTTCGCCATAATTGTGGGGAGAAATTGCGGTTAACCCATCCCAAATTACAGGCTTTTGAATGGCATCCGAAACTAAAAAATCTAGCATGGATTTGATTGTTTTATAGCACATCACTGGGTTTTAGATCTCATCCAGTCATATTAGCAGTTGCACCAGCAAGAATAGCATGCATCACACATTCATGTCTAATTAGATAGACACTTAAGAGACAATTTTTAGGTGTTTGGTATTCAAATTATAATTGTGGCCATAAAAACTAGTGTCTGGGCTTTCAAATTTAAAATAAACAAGTCAAGGCAGATTGCTGCTTCCGGCCTTCTACTATAAAGAGCTCTAGATTACAAAGAGGTGTAAAATTGCAGGTAGGATTCTGACGGCCATTAAGCAAAACATCAAAAAAACAAGTTTTTGAAGAAAAAATGATCTGCAGGTAGGATTCTGCAACAGTTTCACAGCTATTTTTCATATTCATTGCATTGCCATATCAGTAGGCAGCAAATGCCATTGGCTGAGAAGAAAAGATCCATACCTGCAGGTTCAAAGTTTTCTAGAGGGGTAATTTAGGCACCAATGTTACCCCTGTATCATTTCCAGAGTTATAGAGAATGCCGTCTAAACCATCAAGAGTTATAAAAAGAGTTTCACTTCTCTGTCCCGAACTAATGTCAGTAAAAATTTACGCAAGTTCCATTGCTAATCCATCAGCGAAGAACAAGCCTCATTATTTGCTGGCCATAAGACGTCTAATCAGAAGTAGGATTTCATTCCGCATCCCAGCAACAGCAGCCGGAGTAACCTGTTCCTTGACAATGGAAAACCACAAACCATCTCTGTCCTTTTGGTCACAGCTTTCATTCCAGTAGCATATGGCTCTTGAAATAGCTGTAACGTATAAGCCACAATCAGAACCATTCACTTGCTGAGGAGAATAAGTAAGTTCAATATACTCAGCATGAGCAGTTGTATCAGAAGTGTCTAAAAAGCTCACTACAGCTTTATAAAGCTGCAAAGCATGTCTTTTATTCATCCCTGAATAGCTATCATGATGAACAAAGACATTAGCATTTCTCTCATACGCAAGTAAGCTCCAGTGACTTCCACCTTCAGCAAGGTTCACATCATCATTGTTATTAACAGGAAATATCACCAATTTCTTTTCTGGCAACTTAAGGGGTTCTACAAAACCTATAAGATTCTCAGTATCTGGGCAGTTTGATATCCAAAAGGCAATTGAAGGTGGTACCAGCAGGATGTCTTCTGAAGGGTGGGTTGAAGACAGGTAACTGAAGTAGAATTCAATGATTCGATCATTCAGAAAGTACGGGCCACTGAGGATGTCCAGGTCTGATTGCCTGAGAACAACGTCATTGTAGCTGAGAATCTTTCCATCAGCTATGGATTTTCCCATGCTGCAAACACTTAAATGTTTTCCTGATCAAATACACCTCAACCAAGTTAGATTCACAATATCCATTCTTTGAAACTATTTAAAATAAGAACAACTGCCTGGGTTTTGTTATTATTTGAACTTGTCTGAGCAACAACATATTCAGTTATACATCTGAGGAAATAATAGAATATTAACAAGAAAAAGAAATTCAAGATCATCAAGATCACTGATGCAGTAACCAATGGCTAGCCAGATTAGAATTGCAAAATTAACTATTGAGAAAGCAATTTCTGGAAGGAAAATTTTTTATATGGAAATTATCATGCATAGGTCCACCAAGTCCAAATGATCTTTTTGCTTTCCCCCATGTTTCTTCTTTTGTAAAAATATTATAGAGATTTTGTGGCAAGATTCTCCATTGCCAAGTTGTTCAAGTTTTGCCACTTCTAGACAAAGGTACTTAATTCAAGTAAAATACATTCTCCTAGGCTCTTTAAACGCTTTTGATTGCCATTAACTATTCAAATTAATGGAGTAGGCTTTTAAAGATTTTGCAATTGCAATACCAATGTACTTTTCTGCTTAACTTTCTCGGCAAACAAACAGAAGGAGAATCCCACTTTTTTCCACATTCACATCCGCAAGAAACATGAATAGTTAAATGAAAATTATCATACCCTACAGTAAAATCGGCAATTCCGTTCAAACCGATTCAAATAATAATAATACCCTACAGCACATATTCTGCTACTGATTTTAAAAGAAAAATAAGGGAAAACGAGAACTTTGAGATCGAAATAATGCCACTTACTGCGCTAAGGCGATTTACTAAGCTGCTCTACGCTTTGCTGCTTCTCGCTATGAGCACGGTGAGGATATGGCGAATTGCTGGTCGGTGGATGATGATTGCATGGGCATCGACGCATAAAGCGATGGGCTTTTGTCCTCTTAGAGGACGGATCTATGAGTTGGCCTCGTCTCAATTAAGTCGGTACCCGGTAGTCGCCACGGGCAGGCGTGCAAGCAAAAATTGACCCAACCGAACTTATTAAACCCAAATTGATCGAAATTTTCTACTAAAATCAAATCAAATTAATTACTACCTTGTATGATAGAATCAAATCAATTTGATTTGAATTTTTTTTATTTGGTCCATAACTATCAAATCGAGAATTAAATCTTGTTGAGAATTGAATGGAATTGTAAATTTGATATATATCTCTTAGAGGACGGATTTCTATGAGTTGGCCCTCGTCTCAATTAAGTCGGGGTACCACCCGGTAGTCGCCACGGGCAGGCGTGCAACAATAAATTGACCCAACCCCGAACTTATTAAACCCAAATGATCGAAAATTTTCTACTAAATCAAATCAAATTGAATTACTACCTTGTATGATAGAAATCAAATCAATTTATTTGAAATTTTTTTTATTTGGTCCCATAACTTATCAATCGAGAATTAAATCTTTGTTGAGAATTGAATGGAAATTGTAAATTTGATATATATATATATATATATATATATATATATATATATATATTATAATACACATTAAACCCTTTGGATTTTTATTAAAAAAAAAATTTATTATTTTAATTTTCTATAATCAAGCCATGCACATGAAAATTGAATTTCTGATCTAAAAATTAAATTGTTTAAAAAAGAAGGGATTAATTTAGGTGATGCTTTGGTTAGTCTTCTTTGTTTTATGCGAATAGTTGGCAAGTGTTTGGAAAATCGCTATTTTCCCCCTGCCCTTCGGACCGGCTTCAAGCAAGAACAATTGAGAAAAATAATAATGACTGAGAAATTAAAAGAGAATAAATAACACATAATTTAACGTGGAAAACTCTCCCAGTGGAGAAATCAAACGGCCGTTTGCTAACGACAACCAAGAAAATAGTTCACTATGGCGGCAGTTGTTACAACCACAATTTACAAAATATTTATTCTACCATACCGGTCTCAAAACTACCCCAATATTTTATACTCCAAGGGACTTTTT